>JARYGA010036730.1:0-44714 GCA_030545235.1 Helianthus tuberosus | reverse complement strand
AAAAGTCACAACTTTATTTAAAGATAGACAAAGCGACATCCACGAGCATGAGTAAGACCACGCGCACATCCATCCTAGTTACCTGAAATACATGTGAGTTTTGGAAAAACATCAACATAAAGTTGGTGTGAGTTCATGCAATTTTTGTATTTCACGTTTGTATACTTTGTATGAAAGCATAATTTGTATTTTGTATAAATCAAGTCTTTTGTGTACACCACGTACTCATGTATAAATCAAATATTTCTGTATGTATCAAGTGTTAATGGGTTGCAAAGCCATTAACATGTGACACGACATAGGAAGTCACCAAACCATAGGCATTTTTCTGTAGTCGATTCACGACTGAGACACAAAAACACTGCTTGGTAAAAGAGTGGCCAAGAGTGGGGCTGCCCGGAACCCATTAGATCTAACCTTTTGTTCTGCGGTCTAAGTATGTACACGATTAATGGTGCTTATGGTACCCTATTCGTGACACGATTTCTCGTATCATTCTTGTATCCATCATACCATTTGTAAACATTGTAATATTTGTAACATGTATTTCACCCCCGAAGGTATAAAACTGAAAACAGTTAAGAGAAAAGGGGGAGCATGAACTCACAACTTTGCGTTCCTGTGCGTCGTAAACTCCACCGGATTTGCTTAATTAACGTCGTAACCTATACGCGTTTTCTTAATGTTAGTCACTAGACTTGTAACGCACAAGTACAGTCACTCTCTTTTGTATTTGTATTGTTGTGTTAAAAATATTTCATATTTTTAACTACGTATCTTACTTATATTATTTCCTCTAAAATAAATATAAGTCTTTTGTGTTTTGCACTTCGCACCCGAATTATGTATCTTGTATTTTGTATGTGTATTTTTATGTTTATACTCCTCACGAGTATTTAGTGTATTTTTATGTTTATACTCCTCACGAGTATTTAGTGTATTTTTAAGTCTTAATACGCTAGCACGTATAACACATACTATATACACTTAGCACAAAAGTTGGTGATAAAATAATATATATATTTTTCTCAAAAATATATACATACTTAATATCCATTTTTATTTTTGAAGAAGTCCTCATTTCTTATCACCAAAAATTAGGGAAACCTTGGTAATACTTTTAAACACATTTTTAGGGAATAAGTTTCTCAAAAACTTATTTTTTTTTTCCAAGTGTCAAAATTTATAAAAATTTTGACAGAGTTTCCCCTAAAAATGGAGGTTTCCCATGTTTTCAAAACATGTGTTTATTTTCTTTTAAATCGTCAACAATCTCCTCATTCAACAATAAACAATATGCAACTAGTTAAAATAGATATAATCGCAAAAATACATGAACTTGTGGTTTTTCCAAAATAGGTAGTATCCTTCCATTATTTTTAGTGGATCTTTGTATAGATCAACTTTGTTTCTTGAAAGTCTCGCTTTTAAAGAAGTTACATCTTTACAACTTCCGGTCAACATTTACAAAAATAGTTATTTTGTCGAAACTTTGTGTTACACAAGTGTTTACATACTCGTGTGTTTGCTAAAATCATTCTTTTTCATGTAAGACTCGGCTTTAGAAAATATGATTTCTTGGACACTTGGTCCTTTGAAAGTACCGCTTGTAGATCCGTAGATCTACTAGTTTTGAACACCATTTCACAAACAAAGTCGCTTTTACACAAGTTCATGATTCGTGTGTGGTAGAGTTTCATCCTTTAACCCTTGTTACTTCCAAAACAACCTTATGTCATGATCCATGATCATGACCAACTCGGGTTAAATGACGATCCGAGCTACCACAACATAGATCGGGTCCAAATAATCACACAAATCAATTACTACATGATTTACACAACATATGAGCTTTTAACCAACATTTTTAGTGTTTTTAGTAGACTTTTATGCTTCATCTTGTAAGATTACGAGTTTTAACCGTTACAAATCGTATTAACCACTTTAAAATAGTTCGAGAAGGTGATTTAAGTAACATACCACTAGCTCGAGGCTAGGGAAGAATCTAAGCGCAAATAGGGTGGATAAAAGCAAAGTAGAGAGGTCCTTCGCCTTCCGATTGCACCAAGCTTCCTTATACGCGATCCTTATCACTTGTATGAGCTTGGAATGTGAAGATCAGAACTCAAAAATGGTGGTGTGTTGAGAGGGGTGTTCGGCCGTGAGCTAGGTAGAGAGGGAGAGAGAGTTGTATTGAGTGAAAAGCTAAGTAAATGTTCATGTGTGTTTAGTGTTAAACTTATAGACAATTCTCAAGGTTATTAACCATAAGATTTTGTGCTATCTAGATACTAAGCACATGGATTATAATATTCATTTGAAGGACAAGGTGTGTCCCCCACATGGGGACGGTTTCTAAAGAGGGGGGGGGGGGTCTTGGTCCGATTCCAACTAATTAGTTGGATATTAGTTAGGTTAAGTAAGTTAGTTAAGTGCTTAACCTGGTTAGTGGTGTATCATGCGTTACAATGGGTGTTAGGGTATTCAGGGACCCTAACTGGCTCAGAAAAAGATAAGTAATGTTATCAACAATATTTTCATGTTCCAGGTATAGTCCGGTTGTTCGGTTACACACCGATTCGTTAAAGTGCTAAATTGCACCTTTTAGTGTTTAATAAGTATCTTTTTATAACACTATCGATTCCCAACACTTAGGGAAATATTCTGGATAATAAAACGACATTTCTGCAAAATATTTATATGTCTAAATGCTGAATTATATAAATTCTGCACTTAAAGTGCGTTTCGGGTGCTTTTTAGTGCTTAATTTTGCTTTCGCATTGCATATATATTAAACCCTTGTATGTACTCTTGGGTTTTAATGCATTCTTGTTGTCGGACCTACACCTAGGCTCCAATTTTATTGTCTGACTGCTCTCTGCAGTTCTGTTGACACAGTGTGTCTTACCGGTGAGTTTACTAGTATTTTTGACGCAACGCTCTCGTTTATGCATAAAGCAATATTTTGTAGTATACAACGTGCATGAATTCACTTGTTTAGTAGGAAATCAGACATGGCTGACAATTAAGCACATAATTGCAGTCATTAAATAATAATTAATGTGTACGGAAATTACCGGTTTGGGCCAGTTGTCACACCACCATCTCCAGATGGTTCCTTAGATTTGTCGACCACCAAAATCCACCAATAACCACCATCGCAGATATGAATCATCATAACAGATCTGAATCATCTCTCTCTACCCCCCCCCCCCAACACCATCGTAGATCTGAGTCACCTTTTGTTGGTGCATATTCTGTGACAACAGCTTAATAGTTTGATTATTTAGTCTTTGGATATTTTGTAATGGGCTTAGCTTATTGGTTAAGGAGTTTATTGTTGTAATGGGCTTGGAGAATGGCCTAGCCCAGTTGAAAGCCCAGTTCACAAACATGTGGTATATAAACATGTTTTGTGATTAGGGTTTCAGTAGTTAGAGAATTCTAGAGAGAGAAAGTCTAGAGAGTGAGAAGAATTTCGAATTAGGGTTTGTGAAGCAAGATCACAGAGAGTGGCTGTGAGGTTGTGTGAGGTATTGAATTGATTGTAAACTGCAAGTTGGATAATCAATAGAATACCGGTTTAATTTGAATTTTGTTTCTACTATTTTCTGTAACAATCTGATCCAGAGGATTCCGCACTCTAGGTTAGATAGACAATTCTGTGAAAGATCCATAGGATTAGGGGACCTACAGAGACATGTTTTGGTGATTTTATGTCAACATAAATTTGTAGATTTGTTGGCGAGTGAAAATTTAGGGACTTTTTTGTTGTATAAAATGCAATTTTGCATTAAAAATATGTTCTACATGTATGAAAATATTTTTTTATGTAAATTTGTAGTGTTGAATGATGTTGGTCTGTGAAAAAATAATTTTGTGGGTTTCATTTGTTTTGATGGGACAACTTCAAAAACATAATTCTTACAAAAAGTAAGTGTGCAAAAATGTAATATTTGTCGATTCATGTACTTTAAATGGTTTTTTTTATTAAAAAGACATAGTCCCCACATGTCATAACCCAAATCACATCTCAGCCATGCATCCCATCATGATCAAAGGATGAGATTAGTTCCTTTGGTTCTCACAACTCGGTACAGTTCTTATTTTACCCAATCCCTATATATGTATATATATATATATATATATATATATAAACAAGATTAGGAGAAAACGGTGAAAAGTGTGAGAACGGATCCTAGCCCAACATGTGGCAGGGGACGTTAAATGATATGCAGGGGTACGATTGTCATTGTGCACGTTCCTCTCCATATTTCACGTTATAAATTTGTTTCAAATAAAACTCCAAAATGGAGTTTTCATTAATAATGTTAATTTTCGTTTGGGATCTAATATATGCTTTTGGTTTACGATCATTGGCGTTTTACACCTGATTAGTTTTGAATATTATTGAGTAATATTTGTAAACATCAGTTCTTACTACTTGTTAATTTGTAAACACCAGTTTTGTTAACTATGGCGTTTTCATTATCATGTTATATTTGTTAATTATTCATATTGTTAAGGGTAAATTACACTTTTCGTCCTTTATGTTTGTATTGGATTACAATGGATAGCCTTTAACTTCAAGAATTACAGCCACAATCCTTTATTTGGAAAACACATTACACCCTAGATCTTTTGGCACTGACCAGGTTAAAATTTTAAGTTAAGTTTGATCATTTGACTTGTACATGAGGGTGGATCGGTAATTTTACTTATTTGTTTAAAATATATTTTAAGTGCACCTAAACCCTATCTCTTTCTCTCCTCTAAGCTATCTCTCTCCTTTTTACTTGTTCTCTCTCTATTTTCAATCCAACCAACCCCTAAATCAAAATTACTTTTTCATATCTAATTGTATTAGGAAGAAGAAGATATATACATAACTCTGTGCAGCCTTTGGTTAATGGCTCAAATCGCAACGGTTCACATCGTAGTAATGGTAGTCCGATTTCGAGGTTTGCTACGATCAGGCGACAGTAGTCATGAGGGTTCAGGAGACAAAGAAGCAGGCCTTCTTCGAAACAAGCATCTGAGTTTATATATTATAGTTAAATTTTTCTTTCAAACGTGAATTCACGTTCACTGATCTTGCTCTCACCACAAACAACTTTTCGCTAGAAAATAAGATCGGTGCAAGGAGTTTGGGTGTTGTTTATAGAGGCAAACTCTACGATGGTGTAATTGACGCGGATTCCCAGACCAGATCTGAAGGTGAAGGCGGCGTACTAGGGCTTCGTCACCGGTAGTGGTAAAGGCGGTGGTAGTTGCAGAGAGTAGAAGTTTTGGCTAACATATCTGATGGTAGTTTGGCAGTGGTGGTGGTTCTCGCAGATCAGGATGGAGGTAGGGGTGGGGGTGGGGGTGGGGCGATCTGTATGGAGGCAGTGGTGTGGTGTGTGGCAGATTTAGATGAATTGTTCTTTTCTATTGTAGACAATGTATATAGAGAGAGAGACAATATATATATATATATATAGTAGGAGTTGGGTAGAAAGTGTGTTTTTCCTAGAAAGTCTAGGAAGCAATAAGAACGCGATATGTGGCATTGAAGGATTTTAACTAAAAGGGCAATTGTGTAATTTGAATATTATTTTAATTATGAATTATTTTATTAGGATAACTAACTAACCAGAAAATTATGGAAACTAAATATCCCATTTAATTCAAATTGACAGTTTCAATTTAAATCATACAATCCATACAACATATTCAAAGGAATTCGTAAAAAAGGATTTTACAACATTACTGGAGGATTCTTGACATTGTGTTTTAACAGCAAGCATATTTCTTGACGCTGTGTTTTAACAGCAAGCAGATTTGCTGGAGGATTCTTGATATTGTGTTTTAACAGCAAGTAGATTTCTTGACATTGTGTTTTAACAACAAGCAGATTTCTTGACGCTGTGTTTTAACAGCAAGCAGATTGCTGGCCATTGTGTTTTAACAGCAAGCAGATTTCTTGACGCTGTGTTTTAATAGCAAGCAGATTTCTTGACGCTGTATTTTAATAGCAAGCAGATTGCTGGAGGATTCTTGACATTGTGTTTTAACAGCAAGCAGATTTCTTGACATTGTGTTTTAACAACAAGCAGATTTCCTTGACGCTGTGTTTTAACAACAAGCAGATTGTTGGACATTGTGTTTTAACAGCAAGCAGATTTCTTGACGCTGTGTTTTAACAGCAAGCAGATTTCTTGACATTGTGTTTTAACAGCAAGCAGATTGCTAGACACACTGTCAGTGTCTTCATCTTCAACACAACCTTAAAGTGGTAAAACACATCAACCTTAAATCATACAACGAATATACAAAAGTGAATCGGGTAACCTAGAGTTAAATGAGACTGACCTGGATTCGAAAAGGGCTCGCCGAAAACCTTGACTGATCGTCGGCGGCAGCGTCACCCCAGCCGCTCCTCTCTGCCTACCCCCTTCTGGTCGTTGAGCACCACCACCACAGCGCCATCCTACGCCGCCACCTAACCCCACAAAATCCCTCCTCCGCTGTGTGTTGCGGCCATCACCGTTTTGAGGTTTTTGGAGGTGGGTTTAGAGAGGGAGAGAGAGAGAGAAAGAGGGGAAATCACATGAATTTAGGGATTGGTTATTGATATGACAGTTTCTTAACTGATTTAAAACACTTCCAATTACCAAAATACCCTCACTATATTAAAAGTCTCTAATTATATAACTCAGATATTACGAAAATGCCATCCATTAACACACTCATCTAATGGCCCAGATCGCTTCCTACACTTTCTAGGAAAAACACACTTTCCGCAGGATCCCTACTATATATATATATCTAGAGAGAGAAGAGAGAGGGCATAGATAAAGAACAAAATATATTTATTGCAAAAATATAGTAAATAGATGAATTTACCCTTACGTGCAAGACACATGTCTAACTTAATTGAAAATTTTAACCAGGTTAATGATAAAGAACGTATGGTGTAATGAGTTTTCCAAATAAAGGACTGTGACTGTAATTATTGAAGTTAAAGGCTATCCACTTCAATCCACTGAAGTTAAAGTTTTCCAAATAAAGGATTGTGACTGTAATTTTTTAGTTTTCTTATTTATATCTAGTTTTCTCATGATCCTATCCCTCTATATATATAAGTCCATCCTATTTGAGAAACTTGAGAAGCATTTTGGACCACACATTTCCCTAAGCTTTTCGTAATATACACACATGCATAGTTTAACATTGAATATATGTATCTATATGTATATTGTCAAATCTTGAATTATACACATATGTATATGGTCAAATTTAAACTATACATATTTGTATATTACGAAAAGCTTAGGGAAAATGTGTGGTCCAGACTGCTTTTCAAGTTTCTAAATTAGGCTAATGCTTCTCACACAATCCTAACTCTCTCTCTCTCTCTCTCTCTCTCTCTCTATATATATATATATATATATAAAACAAATAGGTAAAAAGATGAAATTACCCCTGACCTAACGTTAAAAATTGAATAGAGTTAACAAGTCGGATGAAAATGGCAAGATTTAACCTTTTGGGTCCGAATGTGAAAAAACAAACATTTGGACAAAAATTGCAAAAGTGACCAAACCTCAGGGCGAAAATGACATTTTACCCTATTTTAAAGTTTGCTAGTACTTACACATACATACAATTAACATGATCCGATTTTCATATTTGTTGAATCTTCGGTTGTTGCTAAAAGATGCAAAATTACGAGATTCAAGCGGTAAACATATCAATTAACCAATCTAGGTGAGTGTGTAGCATGTTTCAATTGGAAGTATATCTCATTAGTTTCTTACATATTAAGTGAAAGTGAGTGTAGATCTTAGAGGGTGTTTGGGATTGCGTTTTGAAGTGATTATTTGATTATTGCGTTTGTAAAACATAAATAATCAAAAAAAGTGTTTGGATGAAAAAGTGATTATCTGCCTCCAAAATGCAGTTTTGGAGAAGCATGTACCTACATGCTTTTTCAAAACGCAGTTTTAAAAACGCAAAATCTATTTTGAAAACGCAACTCCAAACACCCCCTTATATGTGTGTAAATAATCAGGAACTTATATGATATGTGTGTACAAGGGAAGTTGTGGCTAGGTTTAACCTTTGGATATCCTCATATTCATACCTTAAAAGTGACATATGTTACAAACGGGTCACGCAATCGTGTTAACTAGCCAAAAAAGGCTAAAAGGTTATACACACAAAAAGTCCCTGAATTAAAAGTGATATGAATTTAGTATCCATGTTGTATGATTTCAGTATCTATGATATGCATGTGTGTTTGCTTAGCCTATGTTGTTTTAATACAATGTGATTTGTGTAAATAAATTATTAACCCCTTATTAAGAATATTAAGAATGAAATTTTTGGTCCAAAATAATGAATTGTGCCATAAATCCAGGAATAAACATTTAAACAAATTTGGTTCTCATGTTCGATTCATTGTTTGTATAGTTAGTGTCGTTTTGGTGTGATTCTTTGCTTCAGTACGAGGTATAACAAACACTGAACCATCATTTCCGATTTCGGAAAAAGTAAATTACAATTTTGGCCCATGTGGTTATATCACTTTTAGTCTTTTAGCCCAAAAAGGAATCTTTTAATATCTGAGCCCCGAACGTCTTTTTTCTAAGTCTTTTTGCCCCCAACACTAACCCCATCCATTTATTTGGTTAAAACCTTGTCATGTGCTCCTCACATGAGGGGCATTTATGGCAATTCATTTCTAAGAGCATTTACATCCATTCCATCATATTTTCACCCTAAATTACACTAAAAAACATTACATTTTCTCTCTCCTTTTCAATTAAATGATATTTTTTTAATACTTTTATCATTACCTTTTCTCTCTCCTCCACTCACAACCACTTTCAAAATATATTAAAAAATTATGGGGGTGAACAGTATCCCCCAAAATATACAGATGAACAGTAACATTTTCTCTCTCCTCCACTCACAACCAGTTTTATACTCTTTATATTATAAAAACTCTACACACATAATTTGATGGCATGGATGTGAAAGCTCTAAAATACCCACCTTCAATCAAATCTCATCACCATCCATTCAATTCTGACCCATTAAGCCCTATCTTCAATCATAAAATCTTCTAATTTGATCTTGCCGGTAAAATCTCTCTGTTTTTTTGGATTCGGGATACAAATTACTTGTAATCTGAATTGGGTTTATTAACTCATATTCTCTCTTCTTTTGAAGGCACATAACAAAACCCATTCTTTCTCTTCTTTTGAAGACACATGTGTTGATTATATCCTTATACATGGGTCTAAAACATAAAACTCTAATCATGTTTATTCGATCGTGAATATGATATTAGATACCAAATAAGTAAAACTTACTTATTGGAACATAGATCTGAGATGAGAATGATGAATCCATGATTCCCGTTATGGTACCTTGTGTTGATGGATCACACTAGAGAGAATTTTTGGTATTGGTGTTCTACTAGAGTTTTTGATCACTTATCCTCAATATATATATAAAGATCAATCAATAATGGTCATGAATAGTGATCCGTTATAAAAACTCTATGTATTCTCTATTAATGGTACCTAATGGGAAATCATAATTGCCCCTTGAACTAATCAATATTTACAATTACTACCATCAAGTAATTGTCGGGGACTAGTTATGTCATATTGGTAATGTTACCAAATGATCCGTAAGGCCACATCAACGGGTTATTTCTAACAACATGGCATAACAAAACCATGTTTGGAAAGCAACAGAGTGAAAAAGGGATCTGCCAAATATTTCTTAAGAATACACAAAGACCCCGATCTCGACCAAATGCTCTCCCTTTGCCACCACCGCTGCAACTTTTTCTTGCGAGCCTAAACTGATAAACGTCGATACACCACAAACTCCGTTGACCGGTGAATAATCGGAACGAATTGTTGAAGCTAGTTGGTTCCGTGCTTCATAAAGGTACTTTTTCATTTCACTTTATCAGGTTAGGCTTAGGAATTTGATAATGGCGTCGTTTGGTTTTCCGGTTAATAAGGAGACTGTGGGTGTAAGATAAGAGGCTATAGGGATTTTTGGCTGCAAACTCGTCGGCCAAAACAACATAGATTGACGATGAGGGGCACATGACATGTTTTTAACCAAGTAATGGATGTGGTTAGTGTTAGAGGCCAAAAGGGTTAGAAAAAAAGACGTTGAGGGCTCGGAAGTTAAAAGATTCCTTTTTAGGCTAAAAAGGTAAAAGTGATATAACCACAGGAGCCAAAATTGTAATTTACTCTTTCGAAAAAAAAATAACAGATTGTTGGCTGTTAGTTTGAATTAGTTACCTCAATTTGGTTTTGTCGATTTGAGTTTAGTTAATCGGTTTTTTTTGCTCACCTAGTAGTAGGTAGAATATTCCGATGACAAGCAGTGGGGTTACAAACTTAAACCAAAATCAAGTAATTCACTACTAGAAAACAGCCAGATTTACGACAAGCATATTTGTAGCAAATCTGTGGAAAATTGGCCTTAGCTACAAATTTGCGACAAAACAGGTCCGTGTGAAAAATCCTTGTCGGAAAGTATGATTGCGACAAAACTACCACAAAATTTGTTACAACTTTCCGACAAATAACAACCATCGCAAGATTTTCCACATAATTCTGACAAACTTTTTTTAAAACCTTTTCAATTTCGACAAATTTGTCACAAATCCCACTTTTAACACACTTTATTAATATTTTATCTTAGTCATTTTTAATAATAATAATTTAAGAAAACAATTAATTAAAAAACCGTTTTCGACAAATTTCCTACAAACTCTAAAAACTGTTTTAGACAAATTTCCTACAAACTCTAAAAACTGTTTTAGACAAATTTCCTACAAATTTTAGATTTTTTTTGCGACACGGAACCTACAAATTTCCTACAGAAATAAACTTACCAGATTCCGACAAATTTGCGACAATTTTTTAATAAGATAAGTTACCAAATTCCGCCAAATTTGTGACAATTTTTTTTAATAAAATCAGATTTTTTTTTTTTTGCAAATAATTGCAGGAAATTTTTAGAAAATAGAAAAAACCTGTACACGATATTTAAATACGAATACCAAAAATCCTAATAAAAGTGTGTTTCATATTACAAAATTAGTACGATCTTAACGTTTCAAAATGTAACACAAAACGAAAGTTAATATGAAAACGCGCTTTTGTAATAATAACAAAAAATTTCTAATGAAAAGCGCGTTTCATATTACAAAACTAATAAGATTTTAACATTTCAAAATGTAATACAACCCGAAAGTTAATATGAAAACGAGCTTTTGTAATATGAAAAGTGTGTTTTCATATTACAAAATGAACACGATCTTTACTTTTTTCTTGAACTATTCATCATTTCTTCCATCTTTTTTTGCCATACTGCATTTGCGGCTCGCTCCTGTTCACGCTCGGCCCGCTCTTGTTCCCGCTTTTGTTCCCATTGTGCAAAACGAGCTTCCATATTTTTTCGGGCCTCTCTTTCTTTTTCCAACTCTGCTTGAACTTTTTTAAGCTAGAATTTATCAAAGTGGACATTATTAATACATATTAACAAAAAAAAATTGTAACATTAAACACATATTTAGCGGCATTATCATGTGCAAGGGCATTATTGTAAATAACCATAAAACAGGTAAATTGTTCGGTAAACACAACATCGGCAAAAATTGGTTAACGACGTGTACGTTGTTAGTTAACGACATGTACGTTGCTTATAAGGTTTTTTGAGCAAAAAATCGGCAAAAAACTGAAGGTTTAATTTAGCGAAAAAAAAAGCCAAAAACAACAGAGATTTATCATCAAAAAAAGTAAAAAAAAAGTTCAGGTTATTTCCGCAAAAAAAGGCCTAAAAACTACAGGGTTTTTTCAGCAAAAAAAATCCCCAAAAAATGCAGGTTTTTATCATAAAAAATTGAAGGTTCGTTCAGCAAAAAAAGCCCAAAAATCTGCAGGTTTTTCAGCAAAAAAAAAACCAAAAAATGCAAGGTTTTTATCATAAAAAATGTCAAGTTCTTTCCGCAAAAAAAGACCTAAAAACTGCATGTTCATTCAGCAAAAAAAAAAAAACACCAAAAAATGTAGATTTTTCAGCAAAAAACATCAAAAAGGATTAGACCATATAATTAATATAACTATTTCATCAACATACTATTTCATCAACATAAGAAAATATAGTATAAATATAGAAGAGATTTACCCAATTTACAGTTAAAAATAACTACAATTAATTCCACTATACCTAGTTATTCACGTTTTAGTTGATGAAATGCAGTTTGGCAGCCAAGTCTAATTTGTATAATCCTACTATTCATTCCAAAGCACATAAAATGGGTAGCTCTTCAATACAAATTAAACTAAAAATGAAAGTCAGATCTATTTTGTTCCACCATAACACTCGATAAACAAATTTATATTAAGAATACACATAAATAATAAAAGTCCATCAGTCTATCAAATATACAAATCTACAAATATCAATATTCAATTGGGATTGGGAAAAGAGTTTGGGTGCCTATCAAAAGAATCCATAGGTGCATGCTTGTTTATGGACTATATTTAAAACAAACTAGTGGATTTCTTCCGATACAAAAATTCCTAAATATACCGGCGTTAACCCATGCCATAACCCAATGTCCGTGTAAGCCTAAAAATGGTTTAACAAGTTTCTAACACATTGTACTCTTTTAGCATTGTACTACCATATGAAAGCAACAAGCCAACAAATATCATAAACCTAAATCTTTAAATATAGTTCTATATGTGAAGGCTAACGGGTCAATCTAAAAGAACAATAATAATGATGATACCTCTTGTGACTGCCTGGCATCATCATATGACGCATAAGTTGTGGAAGATGGTGTGCCGGTCACCACAAAATGAGGTTCAGAAGTTCCTACCCCGAACAAGTTACCACCCTTACGCTTCGGATTCAAACTCTCCCAAATAGCCAAATCATCGCATTCTGTTTCTTCCGGGTACATTTTTTGAAGTTGTTGCGTGTACGCGACCTAAAATTTACGAAATGAAAACTTTGAACACTAAGACTTGAATCAATAACTATAAACAAATAATGAATGATAACTAACATATGAATTCTTTGCACGCTTAGTAACAAACTGTAAATTTTCAAAGTCATTTTCATCGATCTCCCCATCTTGTACCCTCTTTTTGCACTCCTTTGTAGCGTGGGTCTGGAAGAATACTTTCCTGTATCCAACTTTTTTACCCTCTTTCTTTTCCTACATCAAACGGAGTAATGTAAATGATATGTACTAAATGTAAAAATAGTTACTAAAATTTATAATTATGATTAGTTTACCATGTTGGCGCGGTGCTCATCAAATCCTATTAACCCTCCCGTATGAATGCATAAGTCATTTTTGCGGTTGCTTTTCCCGGCTTCAGACTTTTTTTGCCATTCTTCAGTGTTCCAGAATTGTAAGGGAAAAAATATATACACGGAATATATACAGAGAAATAGAATTTTAAAAAATATACAGTAGTTTATTAAATTCCTTACACTACACATTTGTTCCCACTTCTCAAGAGGTATCCCATCTGGTGGAAATCTACGTTGGACAGTAAAATTGTATGTGCTTTATGCCCCTTATCAGTGGCCTTTTTTTTAGATTTTTGTCTTAGATTTCTCATTATGTCTCTAAATCTTCTTTTGAGCACGTTGATAAATGTATCATATATTAGCTGGTCATCTCCCCGATTCCATCTATATTTGGTCTGTAAAATTAAAAACAAAAGTCAAAACACCACGATTAAAAGAAATAATCAAAAAAATATACAAATAACTAATTGATAAGCTACCCGAAAGCAGTAGAACAAGCGCATCCTAACATTATGTGGGACCTTTTTAAATGTGACCCAATCCCCATCATAACATTGCTCAAATATATCCTTTGCACATCTATTTACCTTATTCTTTGTGAACCTACAGTTTTGAAATAACCATATAACTGTATTTATAACATGAAATACATTTTTTTAAAATATAAATAAAACTTTAAAATTGGAGACATACTTCTTTCCGTTGCCTTTTATAAATTCCTTCTCACCACCGTCACCATCACCACCGTCGTCACGACCACCGTCGTTGCCACCGTCGTCGCCACCTCCGTCGCCAATGCCACCATCACTATCTCCCCCATTGTCACCTTCGTCACTACCATCTCCATTGTCACCATCACCATTTGATCATATTCGATATATTCACCAAGATCTTCATCAGCATCTTCAGCCACTTGTTGAGATGGTCCAGGATTCAAACATTGACTTACATCCATCGGCTCATCAGATTCACCATGGGCTTACCATACCCGATAATCTTTCATAAATCCTTGTGAAGTTAAATGACAATCAACAACGCCTCTCGTCTTGTAGTAACGGTTTTTGCATGTACTACACGGGCATCTAATTAGTAATACACGAACCCCGTTTATAGTTTCCCTTTCAATGTTATTTGTGTGTTTGTATGCAAAATCCAGGAAATAATCAACACAGCGTTGAAATTGCAAACTTATAGTACCGTCTTTATTGGTTCTCACCCCGTACACCCACTCTCTATCCGACGACATTTTTTATCGATCTATAACTCAAACCACAATGGTCAATCTTACAGTCCAAAGACACCAAATATAAACAAAATCAACATGTCAAATGAGAATTAACAGATAATATTCAACCAAACCAACTCTGAGCCTAATAACAGATAAAAAGGCCCTTAGCCGCTAAAACAATATATAAACTACTTTTTTTAAATGAAAATAAACGTTATGTGAATAAACATAGCAAAATAATAGTATTAGAATGACATGCGGTACTAGCAAACCGATGATGGTATATTCATTTTGAATGGCATTTTAGTGAATTTTAGTATTTTTTTAATCAAAATTACTAGGTGTGACAAAATTCAATTTTGTGCAATTCGATAATTTGAAATTATATATATTTCTGTAAAAAACAATTCTTTTTTTCAAAATGAAAAAATTTAGGTTATCTTTTATTTTCAAAAATATGTTATTTCTGAAAACTTGACAAGATATATGATCCAATTAAAAATACATAGACAAAATAAGGTGGCTTAATTTAATTTACTTAATTATGAACAATTTATTTAAGAAAAAATAAGGTGGCCATGGCCGGACCAGTGAGTCAGATATGAATGGGGGTGGGGTTGTGTCTGAACCAGATCTACTGAAACAACAGCCTCAAATGTTTGTAACCATTGTAATGTTTTCGGCCACACCTTTACTCAGTGCAAGGTTAGGACCAGAACTGCTGAGGAGTTAGAGGCTGCTACGCTGAAGATGAAAAAGCTGAGCACCAACCATCACATTCCTACTGCTGAAGGTCAGGTTGACAAGGATGAGTTCACTATTGTTCGGCAGAAACATAAGGGTAAAAAAGGTAACTTTCAAGAGGCTCAGCGCAACTCAGTGATCCTTAACCAGGCTGGAAGGAATAACTTCAATGTAGAGGGTGCTGGTACCAGTAAGACAAGCTCAGAAGGGAAGCATTAATTTTCAATGTGGAAAGCGTTGTTCGAAATCGATACGAAAGACGTTCCCATCAAGCCTATCGGTCGAGGCACATATGGGATTGTTTGTTCTTCGGTTAACCGTGAAACAAATGAAAAAGTAGCAATTAAAAAAAATACACAATGCGTTTGATAACCGTATTGACGCTTTGAGAACCTTGCCTGAGCTTAAGCTTCTTCGCTATCTTAGGCACGAAAATGTTATTCGTTTGAAGGATGTCATGGTCCTGATCCACAGAAGAAGTTTTAAAGATGTTTATTTGGTTTATGAGCTTATGGATACTGATTTGCATAAGATTTTTAAGTCGTCTCAAGCTCTTACTTATGATCACTGCCAGTATTTCCTCTTCCAGGTATATCGATGGAATCATATAGGAAAAACTAAAATTATATAATTGGGGATGTTTGGATGCCTGTTTTACTAATACATATTATATAACTTTTTTAAATAGATAGTTGCAACAAAATATTGTAGATTATATATGTGTATACATGTTTATGGGTTTTTTTCCTATACAAGATGGATTTTTTTTTTGTTCGTAGCTGTTACAAATTTGTAGTTAAGGCCAATTTTCCACAGAATTGCTACAAATATGCTTGTCGTAAATCTGGCTGTTTTCTAGTAGTGTGAAACTTGTAAAGAAGCAAGTTGGGATGCTGAGGCTTATATTTCTAAACACCAAACAGTTCTGGCCTTAACATCAACAACTAATATCGATTCATTAAACGACTGGATTGTGGACTCGGGGTGTTCAAATCATATGACTGGCTAGAAGAAGCGATTAAAGAATCCTATTAAATACGAAGGCAATAGGGTTGTAGTAATTGCTAATGATTCAAGACACAAGATCTCGCATATTGGTGATATAAATTTTAGAGCAGACATGAATCGAGAATTTGTGCTGAAAGATGTATATCATGTTCCTGGGATGAAGAAAAATTTGTTGTCAGTTCCACATATTACAGCAACTGGGAAGTATGTTCTTTTCGGGCCTGAAGACGTTAAAGTATACGATGAGTTTGCGACAACCTCAACCTCGAAGGCTATTATGCAAGGGAAGAAGAATGATACAATGTACATTATGTCAGCAAAAACGGCTTATGTGGAGAAAGCTAAATCAATTAAGAGTGTTGATTTATGGCACCAACGGTTAAGTCATGTAGGGTATGTTCTTGTCATTGGTTTCCAAATCTTGAAGTTCAAAAAGACGTGGCGTGTGCGGGTTGCCATTATGGTAAATCTCATCAACAATGGTTTGAAGGTTCTGCTCATTGATCCACAAAGCCACTTGAATTAGTTCACACTGATGTGTTGGGTCCACTGAAACAAGCTTCAGTAAAAGGTATGAAATATATATTAACATTTATTGATGATTTTTCACGATATTTGTGGGTGTATTTCATGAAGGAGAAATCAGAAGCGTTCGAGCATTTTAAAGAATTTAAAGGCGAAGCTGAACGCGAGACGAAACAAGTAATCGAATGTTTGAGGTTAGATAATGGTGGTGAATACACCTCAAGAGATTTTTCGAATCACTTGACGGAACACAAAATACGAGACAACTTATGTATCCAAATACTCCACAACAGAATGGGGTTTCTGAACGTAAGAATCGCCATCTAACTGAACTGGCTGGAAGTATGATACACGATAAAAACCTACCTGGAAAATTTTGGGTTGAGGCAATGAAGACAGCTAGTTATGTAAGTAATAGGTTGCTACAACAAAACATGAATTATAAGTATCCTTTTGAAAAATTATTTAACATGAAACCCAATGCTGAAACTTGTGAGTGTTTGGGTGTGTGTGTGTTATGTTTTTGTACCAAGCCATCTCAGGTACAAATTGGAGAAGAAAACAACAATGTAACACCTCGTAAAATCACGCCCAATGATGTGTTGACACGTGTACTAAAACCTAATGAAGTCAAACGTTGACTATAAAGGACTAATTCTGCGAAAAAATCGAAAACTTTGAATACAAAAGGACTAAAAGTGTCAACATGCTTAAACTAAGCCTCTGAATGATGTTACATGGTATTCATATTCACAAATGAACCACTTGTTGGTCGAGATGAGCTGTTTGCATAATTATTTAAAAATTTGCGCGTCGAAGGGTTAAAAGCGTCAACATGTTAATTCTTACCTCTGAGTGACCATTTAACAAACCGAGAGCTTCATGATATTGATTATACTCTCGGGAATGCCTAATATTGGCCATTTAAGGCTTTTATGCGAATAAGTGAAATTACGTGCAAGTTTGCAAGTTAAAGGGGTTAAAAGTGGCAACATGTTTAATTATACCTCTAAGTGACCTTTTAACAAACCCGAAGTATTATGAAGTGCAATAATACTCTTGAGAATGCTTAATATGGATTGCACATGGCTTTGATGCTATTAAACGATGATACGCGCAAGTTTGCGCGTTAGAGGGACCAAAAGCGTCAATTTTTAAAATTACACCTTTGGGTGACCATTTAAGCGAACGGGAGCATCGTAATATTTAAGCATATGCTCGGGAATACTCAATATGGGCCACGAAAGGTTTAGATATCGTTAAACGATATTACGCGCTACTTCGTGCGACAAAGGGTCTAAAAGCGACGACTAGCGAAACTACACCTCAACATGACCTTTTATACGAACCGAGAAGTTTATGATGCTTGGTTATACTCCCGGATGCGACTAATATTAGCCATTTGAATTTTTGTACCATATAAACATAACCTAATGGATATGAACATAATGTGCCGATTATGTCATTTCTGAAAGTTTAAAGCATGCATAATGAAGTCAGAGACTGATCTGGTCATTTCTGAAAGTCTAAAATTGATTAAAAAGAGTGCAGGGACTGATCTGGTCATTTCTGAAAGTCTAAAAGGGATTAAAAAGAGTGCAGGGGCTGATCATGTCACTTTTGAAAGTTAAACATGTGAATAAAGGGAACAGGGACCAGAACTGTAAGTCTGCCAAACTGTTGCTGGGCTTGACAACCTCGCTGGCCGCGACCACTGGGCCTGCTGCATTCATGGGCCGACGGCAAGCCAAACAGCAGTCCAGTATGCAGAATTCTTGAGTTTGATGGTTTTTCTCCTCTTGTTTCCCCACAAAACCATTTTTTATCAAACTATGGACTGGTATACAGATGTTAACAGCTGTAAAGACACCTGTAACAATCTTAAGACAACCCTAAACACTTGGCAAGATCTGATCCAATCCCAAAAACTATAAATAGGTGAGGTTTTCTCATTTTTAGGGGGTTTTTGTTTTTTCTTCAAACATCTTCAAGGGGGTGATGTCTGCAGGCGCGCAGACGTTACCCTTAAAGACTGTTTGTTTTTTTAAACAGATCTGAACTCAGCTTTTTTCATCTTAAAAAATAAGCTATGGACCGCCTTCTTAAAACATCTTCACACCTCCCTCTTCTCCTCCCTCAAACATCAGCCCCTCCCACCACCGCTCCTCCTCCTTCTCCGACCTCCCTCTTCTCCTCCGGCGACCTACCTCCTCCTCCGGCGACCTCCCTCTTCTCCTTTGGCGACCTACCTCCTCCGGCGACCAATCTCTTCTCCGACCTCCCTCCTCCTCCGGCGACCTACCTCCTTCTCCGGCGACCTCCCTCCTCCTCCGGTGACCAGCTCCTTCTCCGACCTCCCTCTTCTCCTCCACTCGATCGAAGCGAAATGTGAATGTTTAGTCATTGTTTGATGCGCTTCAGACGTGTATCAACTTATAAAAAAACAGTCTTGTATTTTCAGCTTGCAGATCTTCAGACCACATCTTCAGTTGCAGACATAAAAACAGATGAAATCAGCTTGCAAACAATTTATGTCTGCAAAAACAAACAGCACCTTAAACTTGCATCTCATTCCAATATGCATATCTCTCAATTCTAAGAGGATCCTGAACAATTTGGGAACCTCCTTTCAGTCCCTAGGACCTTATGTAAGTGTCCTTTCGTGACTAGTTTATTTTATTTGGCGTTTAAAGCTAAAAAGTCAAGCGTTTACGACGAACGCTTTGACTTTTAGTAAGACCGTAAATGGTTGAGCCATTGTTCGCAACGAACATGGCTACGTGATCGTAATTAGGTAGGTGTTAAACCCTCAAAAGGGCACCTCCTAAGAATCACGTATGCTTGGTCAATTGACGAGTCAACTTAATATTGTTTTAAAAAGTCAACGGAGCAGTTTTTGAAATAATTGCGATATGAGTTTAGAAATGTTCTAAAATACGTTTTATCACTTAAACAACTTGGTAATAATTTTTAGAACATGTGTAAACATGTTCGGCTCGTCAATTCCAGTTTTAGGGTCGGTTCGCAACCGAAAGTCGCAAAGTTTGACTTCTGCATTGACTTTCGATTATGAACCAAATTAGATTAGTTTGCTACTGATTTTAGGTTCCGTTATGATCGTAATTTAATGTAGCATAACCCTATAAGGTTATATTACACGATCATATTAGAAATCTGAGTTTTTGCACTTATTCCGTTAATATGCTTAAATTTGACTATTATGCCCTTATGTTATAAAAACGAGATTTTTGAAAATGTGAGAGGACAAAAAGCTTTATTACTGATATATAAGTATGTCCACAAAATTGACATCAGTTTCTAGTCTCAAACTAAAGTTATGCAAGATAGCGTAAAATGGAACTTTTTGTTAATTAAATGACATTTTTAGCGTAAATCATGTTTAAACCCAAATTTTGGCACAAAACTCATTACCCTCTGTTATGATATATTTTTTAGAGATTTTTGGAATTTTTGGTCAGATTTTATACTGACCATAACATAGAGTTCTTGTATGAATTCGGTAATTGATGATAATGCCCTATTCAATAATAAAATGAGATTTACATATAAATAACATACCAAACCTTTTCCTACTGATGTTATATGAAAAATAAAATATTTTGAACATTCAAGACTGATCAAAATCTCAGAATTCCATAAACACCTCAAATTTTACGCAAATTAGGCGCATAGTATGGTTTAAAACCATATTTAACACCTAAGACTTGGTACCTACTGATTTTATAAATGAATTTTTATATTTCAACAGTAAGTATAAGTCTTGAACTCAGACTTCCAATTTTGTCCTTAAAACATTAGTGAAATGACCAAAATGCCCCTACGGTGCATAGTTTGGCCATAAATGATAAATCTCACATATGTATGATATCTTACTGATGTAACATGATAAAATAAATATATTTACTGAAAGTTTTAGGCCAGAACCTCAGTTTATGTTTAAACCTCTTTTATAAATTTAAAATGACCAAAATACCCTTACAGGACTTAAATTGGTTTTAAATTCATTTGGGGCATAATTGTTGATATCCTACTGATATCACAACATATTTTAAGCATAATAACGTATGGAACTTGTGTTGGACTCATCAGGTTACCTGTTATGCATATACGCGTTCGGTACGGTCTATGTGACTAGTTTGCATAAATTAGCCGAAACGGGTCAAACCTTATCATATTTACTTCAAAATCCAGAATGTATTTAGTTTACCCATTTTATACAAGTCTCCATACTTGTTGGGTCAAAATTACATTCCAATCCGGTCACCGCTTAATCTTGCGTTTCATACTGTAAACCTTTCTTTAAACTAACCGGTCTAAGTTTATAACTTGAAAAAGACCCGTAAGTAATCTAATGGGTTATTAAAACCTTCGTTCCAGATTAGGAGCCCAGTAAAAGCTATCTACACTTGTTGAGTAGGATATACGGCTGAGAATACAAATTTTACATTTTAAGCTCAGGTAAATACTTTTAACTTATTTTCCCTTATACGGGCTTGGGATACGGTAAATTATTACCGCTTGGTCGGGTATTGAATATTTAATCGATTAGTGGTTAAATCATTGAGATAACCCGTTTTAATCTATTTTGTTTGATACAAAGCATTTGGGGGTTAATATGACCGTGTCCTGGATTTTCCTCGGCTCATTCATTTGAAATGGCCACGACTTAAGCACGGGGTGTAGGCATAAACCTGACAGTTGCGTATGTAAAATGGTATCACACTCGTGAGGATAACTTCTTGTGGGCTTATACTAGTGGTGTGTCAATTAATCTTGTCTCGGCTTCTATCCCGGGCCCTGAACGTATGACAAACATGTGAATCTGTATACAAGATTATTTTATATAATTGTCCTAAGTTATAAAAGAATATTTGTGCCTTGTGCATTTAAATCAATTTTCATAAATGTTTTCAAAAGAGTCAGTTAATTGTATTTACCAGTGTAAACTGACGTATTTTTTCAAAAAGACTAAGTGGCAGGTACTACGCGAAATTGGCTGGAAGCTCCTGAGCACTAATCAAAGAATCTTGAAAATTCTTAGTGTTTAAAGTCTGCCGAGCAATAATTTGTTTCTGTTTTAGATCCGCCTGTGGATTTAATATTGCAAGCTCGAATGTAATTATCTTTTCAATATTTTCTGACAATTGGGTTTGTAATAATATTTTATATTCCAAGACTTCTGATGTGATATTCTGTGTATGTTTGACTATGACGATATCAATCTTACGTCACGATACTCCCCACCGGGCTGAGCTGTAAATATCGGGGTGTGACAAATAAGGTGCATATTCATTGGATACAACAACGAAAGAAAATGTTGGAGGAGGTGTATTGATCCAAATATAAATCAATGTTATGTGTCCCGTAATGTAATATTTGATGAAGCCTTGTCATGGCGGTCTTCAGGTTAAGATAATTCTAAACGATTCTGTTTAGCTAAAGGAAGAATATGACTCTTATGTGACTCTTAATTTTGATGAAGCTGATACAGTTCTTGAAGATGACAGAGCGGATTTCGGGGGTTTTCTTGTACGGATAGTCCTTGGGAAACTGGGGTTCATACCAGTACACAGCCAAGTAATGATGGGTCAAGAAATAATGATTCAGAAACCGAGTTACGTAGATCTACTCAAGTCAAAAGACCCAATCCACGGTATGCAAATGCAGCGATTGCAGTGGAAGTCACAGAAATTGAACCGGACTCGTATGAACAAACAAGTAAGAAGACCGATTGGGTAGCAACAATGAAAGACGAAATCTTGGCATTAAAGAAGAACCAGACCTGGAAGTTGGTACCGAAGCAACGAGACCTAATCCACGGTATGCAAATGCAGCGATTGCAGAAATCGGCCTAGGTGGCCGATTAATCAGCGCCTAGGCGCTAGTCGGTGGGTTACTGCCTAAATTTAAGCTAGTCGGTCAAAAAAATCAGTTATGGTCAAAATCGGTCAATGTCGGTGAAAATCAGTCAAAGTCGGTGAAAATCGGACTAATCGGCCCATTGTTTTACAGCCCATTAAACCCAAATTTTGACCCATTAAACCCAAATTTTGAAACTGGCCCATTGTTTTACAGCCCAAATTTAAATTATAACCTATTTTATCTTCACAATTTCAGCCGACACATATGTTTTGACCACCAGTTCCTAAAATCCACTAATCGAGCTCACTGTACTACCTCCGCACACCACCAGGCCGCTCCGACTTCATCCAAAGCACAACCGCACACCACCAGTTGATTGCTAGTTAGTTGTTGAGTGACAAAGATATAGAAATACAATAATCCATATAAAATTTCTATATGAAAAATAAAATTTCTAATTATCAACAGTGGATTGAAAGTTAAAAAACAAAGATATAGAAATACAATAATCCATATAAACTAAACTGATTTTTACATTGAAATTAAAAGACGTTTGGTACTTGTAGTAAACGAGCACCACTGGAAACCACCACTTTGAGCCTCACAATGGCATGAAACCACCAACTCCGAGAGATTTAGAGTGGTGAAGTCAAATCTTAGAGAGGGTTAAGAGTAATATCACGATTTAAAGACATAATTACTTACCAATTTTGGAGCTTCCCCTGAAACCACCAGTAGTGGCCCTTTGAGTTTTGGTTGGGACGATTAGGGCTGGAACTTTGGTGGGGGAATTGGGAATTAGGGCTAGAACTTTGGTGGTAGAATTGGGAGGGAAATAGCAGCGCCAAAAGTTAAGCGGGACAAAATAAATATTTAACCTTTTCATTTTGGAGTTCCCTCTTTCATTTATACAAAACATATTTTATACAGCTTTTATTTAATATATTAACTATATATTTATGTGATAATAATTATTTATATATAAATTAACTATTTTATTTTTAATTAAGTGAATAATTTTATTTTTAATTAAGTATATATAGATATATTATGTTATAAACAGATTTATCAAAATGTTAAACACCCTGAGTCCCTATAACCAATTTTCTTAACTATTTGAGTCAAAATTTTTAACACTGTTAGAATTCTTTGGTTAAGTATTGCTAAATGATCAAAATACCCTTATAATTAAAAAGTAAATAACCTTTTCTCCTTTACTCTTATCTCCACTTCAAACAACCAACCACCACCACAAACTCTCTGAGGCAATATCAACCATTGTTTCATCCATCAACGTCTGTAAACTCCACCCCAAACCCCACCACCTCCGACACCTCAAACCCTCCCTTCATCTCCACCACCACTCCATCTTTGTCACCGACTAAAGATTTGGTGCGACTCTACATGTCTCTCTCTCCCTCTCTCATATATGCTCGTGAACAAGGGGGTTTCTGATTTTGTTAATTGTTGTGTTGAAACAAGTGTTACTGGTGTCTCGGATCTACTCGAATCCTCTGTTTTAGGGATTTCAAAGGTGTTTTGCCAAATAACAATGTTGTTATGGGGTGTTGTATACAAGCGACACTTGAAATCTCTCCCACCACGGACACTGATTACATCGATTCAGGGAACTGATGTTTCAGGTTTACGGAATGCTCTTGTCTAGTTTAAGATCAAAGTATTTTAAGACCAATATAGTCCATTTAAAGAATTAAACTCGTTCAATCTTGGGCATAACTGGTTGCAGGTTGGTTGGTTTTAAATGGTTGAGGGTTGTGCATAAATGATTGCAGGTTGGTTGTTGGCGGCGGATTGGGCATATATGGTTGCAGGCGGTGGCGGTTTGAAGAAAGGGGTGACGAGTGATGGTTGCAGGTTGGTTTTAACAGTGGTGGTGGACAGGTGGATGTATTAAAGACTTGTTCCTTGTACTCATGCGCATATAAGACTTGTACTTTGTGTGTAAATGACTAAATTAACCTTGTAGTTAACAGACTTGGTGGATGGTGTTAGAAACTTGGACTCGAATGGTTAAGAAAAGTGGCTAAAGGGACTCAGGGCGTTAAACATTTTGATTTTGGACTCAAGTGGTTAAAACCCTAAAACACAGGGACCAAAAAGTAATTTACCCTAATGCAAATTATAAAAATAATAATAGATGAGCCAAGCCCAATTCCAGCTCGAGCTTGGAAAACAAATAATTATGTTATATACACGTACGCACATACATATGCTGATATGCATATATCAAAACACACACATGTACGTACGTACATACATACATACATACATACATACATACATACATACATACATACATATAGAAACGAGTGCATTTGACAAGGTGTTAGTGGGTCTGATGTAGAAACGGGTCACAATGAGTTAAGGTCAGGTTCGAATGGGGTCAGGTCGGGTGGGATATGTATGGTATGGTATGGTATGGTATGGTATTGTATGGTATAACATGATATTGTATGGTATAGTATGGTATATGTATTATAGCGTAGTGTAGTATATTATAGGATCGTATCGTATAATTTAGTATAGGATCGTATTTTACAAGAAGTGTAGTGTAGTATACTATATCATATGGTATGGTATGGATGGGTAGTATGGTATGATATGGTTTAGGCATGGCGTGGCATGGCATGGTATAGTATATTGTATCGAATTGTATCATGTCGTAAAAGATATGTACTATAGTGTTGTATTTTTTAACATTATTTACTTTAGTAAAACTAGTATATAATAATAACTTTTTTTTGTGAAAAAATTGTAGCAAACTGGCTCAGTTTGCTACAAATTTCCTACAAATTTAACATTTTATTTTTTAAAAATATTTACTTAAGTGAAATTAAGAAATAAGAAATAAAACAACTTTTTTTGTCGGAAATTTGTAGCAAATTGAGCCAGTTTGCTACAAATTTCCTACCAATTTAACATTTTATTTTTTAAAATTATTCACTTAATTAAAATTAAAAATAAAATAATTTTGTTGTCGAAAACCTGTAGCAACCTAACTCAATATGCTACAAATTTTCGACAAAATTAACATTTTATTTTTTAAATGTAGCACATTGAGCCAGTTTGCTACAAATTTCCTACAAATTTAACATTTTATTTTTTAAAATTATTCACTTAATTAAAATTAAAAATAAAACAATTTTGTTGTCGGAAACCTGTAGCAACCTAACTCAATATGCTACAAATTTTTGACAAAATTAACATTTTATTTTTTAAATTATAGTATTAATTAAAATTAAGAGATAAAAAAATAAAGTAATTTTTGTTTTGTCGGAAAACTGTAGCAACTTAACTCAGTTTGCTACAAATTTTCGACAAATATAACATTTTATTTTTATAAATTATAGTATTTATTAAAATTAAGAAATATAAAATAAAGTATTTTTTTTGTCGGAAAATTGTAGCAACCTAAGTCAATTCGCTACAAAATTTCGACAAAATAAGCATTTTATTTATTAAAATTGTTTAATTTACTAAAATTAAATAACTAACTTCATTTTGTGGGAAAACCGTAGGAAACTGGAACTGGCCCATTGTTT
Organism: Helianthus tuberosus; assembly: GCA_030545235.1. Taxonomy (NCBI): domain Eukaryota; kingdom Viridiplantae; phylum Streptophyta; class Magnoliopsida; order Asterales; family Asteraceae; genus Helianthus; species Helianthus tuberosus. The sequence continues at coordinate 18,407 of JARYGA010036730.1, read as the reverse complement.
TACAGCCCAAATTTAAATTATAACATATTTTATCTTCACAATTTCAGCCGACACATATGTTTTGACCACCGGTTCCTAAAATCCAATAATCGAGCTCACTGTACTACCTCCGCACACCACCAGGCCGCTCCAACTTCATCCAAAGCACAACCGCACACCACCAGTTGATTTCTAGTTAGTTGTTGAGTGACAAAGATATAGAAATACAATAATCCATATAAAATTTCTATATGAAAAATAAAATTTCTAATTATCAACAACAGTGGATTGAAAGTTAAAAAACAAAGATATAGAAATACAATAATCCATATAAACTAAACTGATTTTTACATTGAAATTAAAAGACGTTTGGTACCTGTAGTAAACGAGCGCCACTGGAAACCACCACTTTGTGCCTCACGATGGCATGAAACCACCAACTCCGAGCGATTTAGACTGGTGAAGTCAAATCTTAGAGAGGGTTTAGAGTAATAGCACGATTTAAAGACATAATTACTTACCAATTTTGGAGCTTCCCCTGAAACCACCAGTTGTGGCCCTTTGAGTTTTGGTTGGGACGATTAGGGCTGGAACTTTGGTGGGGGAATTGGGAATTAGGGCTAGAACTTTGGTGGTAGAATTGGGAGGGAAATAGCAGCGCCAAAAGTTAAGCGGGACAAAATAAATATTTAACCTTTTCATTTTGGAGTTCCCTCTTTCATTTATACAAAACATATTTTATATAGCTTTTATTTAATATATTAACTATATATTTATATGATAATAATTATTTATATATAAATTAACTATTTTATTTTTAATTAAGTATATATAGATATATTATGTTACAAACAGATTTATCAAAATGTTAAACACCCTGAGTCCCTATAACCAATTTTCTTAACTATTTGAGTCAAAATTTCTAACACTGTTAGAATTCTTTGGTTAAGTATTGTTAAATGATCAAAATACCCTTATAATTAAAAAGTAAATAACCTTTTCTCTTTTACTCTTATCTCCACTTCAAACAACCAACCACCACCACAAACTCTCTGAGGCAATATCAACCATTGTTTCATCCATCAACGTCTGTAAACTCCACCCCAAAACCCACCACCTCCGACACCTCAAACCCTCCCTTCATCTCCACCACCACCCCATCTTTGTCGCCGACTAAAGATTTGGTGCGACTCTACATGTCTCTCTCTCCCTCTCTCATATATGCTCGTGAACAAGGGGGTTTCTGATTTTGTTAATTGTTGTGTTGAAACAAGTGTTACTGGTGTCTCAGATCTACTCGAATCCTCTGTTTTAGGGATTTCAAAGGTGTTTGGCCAAATAACAATGTTGTTATGGGGTGTTGTATACAAGCGACACTTGAAATCTCTCCCACCACGGACACTGATTACATCGATTCAGGGAACTGATGTTTCAGGTTTACGGAATGCTCTTGTCTAGTTTAAGATAAAAGTATTTTAAGACCAATATAGTCCATTTAAAGAATTAAAATCTCGTTCAATCTTGGGCATAACTGGTTGTAGGTTGGTTGGTTTTAAATGTTTGCGGGTTGTGCATAAATGATTGCAGGTTGGTTGTTGGCGGCGGATTAGGCATATATGGTTGCAGGCGGTGGTGGTTTGAAGAAAGGGGCAACGAGTGATGGTTGCAGGTTGGTTTTAACAGTGGTGGTGGACAGGTGGATGTATTAAAGACTTGTTCCTTGTACTCATGCGCATATAAGACTTGTACTTTGTGTGTAAATGACTAAATTACCCTTGTAGTTAACAGACTTGGTGGATGGTGTTAGAAATTTGGACTCGAATGGTTAAGAAAAGTGGCTAAAGGGACTCAGGGCGTTAAACATTTTGATTTTGGACTCAAGTGGTTAAAACCCTAAAACACAGGGACTCAAAAAGTAATTTACCCTAATGCAAATTATAAAAAAATAATAGATGAGCCAAGCCCAATTCCAGCTCGAGCTTGGAAAACAAATAATTATGTTATATACACGTACGCACATACATATGCTGATATGCATATATCAAAACACACACATGTACGTACATACATACATACATACATACATACATATAGAAACGGGTGCATTTGACAAGGTGTTAGTGGGTCTGATGTAGAAACGGGTCACAATGAGTTAAGGTCAGGTTCGGATGGGGTCAGGTCGGGTGGGATATGTATGGTATGGAATGGTATGGTATGGTATGGTATGGTATTGTATGGTATGGTATGGTATTGTATTGTATGGTATGACATGATATTGTATGGTATATGTAGTATAGCGTAGTGTAGTATATTATAGGATCGTATCGTATAATGTAGTATAAGATCGTATTTTACAAGTAGTGTAGTGTAGTATACTATATCATATGGTATGGTATGGATAGGTAGAATGGTATGATATGGTTTAGGCATGGCATGGCGTGGCATGGTATAGTATATTGTATCGAATTGTATCATGTCATAAAAGATATGTACTATAGTGTTGTATTTTTTAACATTATTTACTTTAGTAAAACTAGTATATAATAATAACTTTTTTTTGTGAAAAAATGTAGCAAACTGGCTCAATTTGCTACAAATTTCCTACAAATTTAACATTTTATTTTTTAAAATTATTTACTTAAGTAAAATTAAGAAATAAGAAATAAAACAACTTTGTTTGTCGGAAATTTGTAGCAAATTGAGCCAGTTTGCTACAAATTTCCTACCAATTTAACATTTTATTTTTTAAAATTCTTCACTTAATTAAAAGAGTAAACTGCCATTTTGGTCCATGTGGTTTGGGCACTTTTGTCATTTTAGTCCAAATCTCAAACTTTTTACATCTGGGTCCCTATGGTTTGCATTTTGTTGCCATTTTAGTCCAAAATCCAAAAACCCTCTATTTTGACTGTTGAAAACTGATTATTTTGTCCTTTAATGCAGGGGCATTTTGGTCATTTAAGCATTAATATATATATATATAATAAAAAAAATATAATAAAATCCCTAACACCCCTAAAGATCTGCCCTATCTTTCTCTAAACACCCCCTTTCTCTCTCTCCTCTCTCTCTCTCTCTCCCTTCTCACCACCGCCACCTCCTCCCCCTCCATTAACATCACCACCGCACCACCACCATCCCCACCGCACCTCTCCCCTCTCCCGCCGCTCTCCCCGATCTCTCTCCGCTACCAGATCTACTTCCACCTCATCAAATCGAAGCTCAAATGCCTCGAAAACTCTAACCCTAAGTTCCTCAAACACAACTCTCCCATTTCCGGTGGATTTACGGTGATGGATGGTGAATAATAAAGGTTGTGGTGAAAGTGTGTTGATAGAGGTTGTACTGACGGTAATGGCGACCAAAGGTAGTGATCGGAGATGATGTTGGAGAAGGTGATCGGAGATGATGGTGGTGCGCCGTGAGAGATGGTGGTTCGGATCTGCCGGTTTTGATGATGTTCTTGATCTGGGTTTTGATGATGTTCTTGATCTGGGTTTTGATGATGTTTTGATCTGAGCTCGCTGATAGAATTGTATAACAGTTGATTTATGGTTTGTCGTAATCATAAATTGTGTTTTAACTTTGCTACAGAGATTAGGTCGTGATGTCCGGGAAGGAAAGCGAAGGCAGTTCAGTTATATAGGTATGGAATATTGGAATCTGGGTTTTGATGATGTTCTTGATCTGGGTTTTATTGTAAATATGATATTTGATGATGTTCTTGATCTGGGTTTTGATGATGTTCTGATGATGTCTGGGTTTTGATGATGTTCTTGTCTGGGTTTTGATGATGTTCTTGATCTGGGTTTTGATGATGATGTTTGGAGTGGCGGTGGTGGTGGTGCTATAGAGAGAGAGAAGAGAGAGAGAGAGAGAGGGAGGAGGTGGCGGTGGTGGTGGTGCTATAGAGAGAGAGAGAAGAGAGAGAGATGATTATTTTGATCTGGGTTTTATTGCAAAAAAAAAATGAAATTTAAAAAATGACCAAAATGCCCCTACACTAAAGGATAAAATAATCAGTTTTCAACAGTTAAAATAGAGGGTTTTTGGATTTTGGACTAAAATGCCAACAAAATGCAAACCACAGGGACCCAGATGTAAAAAGTTTGAGATTTGGACTAAAATAACAAAAGTGCCCAAACCACAGGGACCAAAATGGCAGTTTACTCTATAAAGTTTATATTAGGTTTATATTTGTAAACTTTTAAAATCTAAAATTATTTTTTATGGGGTCAGTGTGAATATATTTTGACGTCGGTGTCAATGTTTTATGAGAAACGATGTCAAATTCTAAAGGGTCGATCTAGATTAGATCAAATATGCACTAAACAAACTATAAATTTCATGGGGTCTGCCCTAATGTAGGTACGGTACGCCATTGATGACAAGGTGAACCTATGTGCAGTGCTTCCTCAAACTGCTTCACGTGGATTTGTGTCGAACAAATGTGACTTTAAGAGTGTCGGCATGTTAAAAAGACATCGAAGGGTTTCTTGCGAGTTTCCTTTTTCTTTCAACCATTTGATTGTCTATATTTAAACCACCACATAAATTATTGACATGGATTGAATATGATTTGTAAAAATAATGTTTTAACCACTACATAAATTATTGAAATGGATTGAATATGATATGTAAAAATAAGGCGTTAGCATAAAAATATTTGTGAGTGTTTATAATGTTATATATCATGCATCTAAACTATAAATAAGTATTTTTATTAGGCTATAAGGTGTGGTCATGATCCTCATGACTCTCTACGCTAGTGCTATATCACCCACCTCTAATCCACAATCCAAAACCACTACCTTAAGGATGTGATCTTGACCCAAACCACTATCCATTTATTTATTTTAATTTATTTTTGTCTAAAGAAAAAAGAAATGATTACTTGAAAAATGGAAAGGAGGACCATGGGATCCATGGTTTAATCCATGCAAACCATTGTGGATTAGGGAAGGGGGTGGTATAGCATTCCATTCATGTTCCTACGTGGCGAATCATGTCCCAACCATGACCCCCACACCCTTTAGCCTAAACAATGCTATCTTTATACCAAATTTCAGACAATGTTTGTTGATGAATTTTGTACTTAATACACATTATATCCTTTGTTTGTAACCTAGTTCAATGTTTCGTTATGTATGGTCATGTGCATTGCATATATTCAGGGACTACTGCGTAAATAACTTATATTCAGGGACTATTGTGTATAAAATTAAAAAAATATTAAATAAAATAAAATAAACCTCTACACACACACACACTCTATCTCTCTATCTATCTAACCTACAGACACACCTGACCACCATATACATATCAGTAACCAATCATCAAGAAACCCTATATTAGAAGTATGGTTGACGAGTTTAGGGAAATTTAGACATACACACAGATCAGGTTGTTGGATTTTTATGGTTTGCATACGGTTTAGAACAAGATTTGAGTAGGCTTAGGGTTCAAACCATCAAGGTCCAACCACCACCACAATTTCTTTGGTTCGTACTAGTTGGTGTCGAACGTAAGAAAATGTGGAGCTGTATATTAGCATGAATATTTGAAATAGAAACGAATTACCTTCAGTTAATCATTGATCGTAGTTCTGATATTTTGCCCTGTGAAACGTGATTTAGGGTTTCTATTGGAGAGGGTCGTTTAAACATGTTTAATTGGGTGAGGAAAGGTAGGTGGTAAGGGGAGGGTGGTTGTGGTAGCAGGTGGTGTGGGGTAAGTGGTGGTTGTGGCGGTGGCGGGTGGTGTGAGGTGGTGATGGTAAAAGGTTAGTGACGGTTGTCGATGGTGGTGATGTTGAGAGTTTTGGATGGTGGTGGTTGTTGGTGGTGGTAGAGAGAAGAGTAAGTGCTGGTTGTGGCGGTAGCATGTGGTGTGGAGTGGTGGTGGTGGTGGTAGTGGTGGTGGTGGTGGTGGTGGTGGAGGGATGCTGACAGTCATGAGTGGTGGTTGTGGGGTTGATTGTAACAACCCGCACTTTAGCGCTTGTTACTATCGTTGCACTCGTTACGCCTAGCATCAGAGATTCGGATAATAATGTAACTATATCGCATGCTACGCTACTTCGCATACTTTCGCATTACAACGCATACTTTCAACACGCTATATCGCACATCACAACGTATACAACGCCAACGCTAACGATGACATCGCGTGAGTATTTAAACTACTCCCCTCGCTCGTCGTAGCGCAACGCAAACACAAACCCGAAACACGGTTACTTATGCTATGACCTATTATATTACTAGCTATATATATATTCTAATATTTGTTCAAACGCGCACACGCTGGCACGCGCAACTTAATTTATCGCACCGAAGCACGACATAATACGACGCTACTTACCTCACTGAAACGCTTAAAGTATCCACAATGTTTAACACAAAAAAAAATGACGAACGAGACAAAATTTGGAAAACTAACAAACTCAACTCGGCCGTCCGAATGGACATCCGACCGAATGGACATCCGGCCGGATGACCATCCGTCCGGATGGCCATCCGAACCATTCAATGCACCACCTTAACTCTCACCCTCACCTATAAATAGGGTCATTGTGTCTCATTTCAACACTTTGGTTCTTCCATTCGACCACACACTTGAGTCACTCTCAGTCACTTTTGATCGAGATTCAAGGCTATTTCGTAAGTATTTCTCTTCAAATCTCGTACAATCATCATCACCAAATACTTCTACATCATCTTCTCCATCAGAATCACACACAAACACTCTCTTTTCCTCTGGAATCACTGATTTGGACTTCTTGAAGTTGGTCTCCACCGTTTTGCTCCAACAAACAGTTAAGGACCATTTAACTCATCATGATTGGTTTAGATCTAAGAGATTTCCACTATTTTTCACTAAGTTCTGCAAGATCTCAACACTTTTCAACTAATTTCAACTTTTCTTTGTAGGATCGTGTACGGACCCGAAACGAGTCGATCAGAGGCGTTCTACACAATATGAAAGGCGGAAACAGACATATTGTGTGTGATTCAGCAAGATATTCACTTTAACTGTTGTTCTGATTAACTTGACAAAGTTTTACAGCGAAACAACACTTCGGCAGCACTTCGGCTCCGGAAACACACATACAAAACTAATTTAAACGAAATTACCTAGCCCCTATTTATAGGCTGCCTAATTCCGCACCAACATGACTCAAGCGAAATTACAGTTCAAGCGGAATTAGAATCTCATGCGGAATTAGCAGTTCAAACGGAATTACATGCTAATTCCGTACGGAATTACTACCTAACACATTTCAAACGAAATTAGCTTGTTCATGCGAAATTAACTTTTTGTCATGTTTTCTCGAACTTCGTGCCCTAAACAATGCAAGACTCGATACAAGATGAAGTCGACAGACGCATGCACCAACAGACTCCCCCTCGAATGTTGACGAGTTTTCAGTGTCGAGTCTTCAACGTCTTCAGTCTTTATCAGTCTGATCGCTCTCTGAAGTATTTGACAGTGTAAAACTTCTTCAATCTTCTCTTTTCTTTTCATCAGCACCAACATACTCCCCTCGAACAAATAATCTTTCCTCGGATGTTGATCGCAGTCTGTCTTTCACAGGATCAGGATCGTGTCCTGGCTCTATACTCAGACTTAGAATCCAGGCTATCCTGCACATCCTCTACCTCACAATAAATTTCACAAATTTAAAATTTGACAAATTTACATATCACTTGCAGGTATCTTTCCAGAATGATTTAACACTTTAAAAGCTTCTGATGACCACTTGTAGGTAAAAATTCAAAATTTTATTCATTTAAACAGACACTCCCTCTCACAAAATGATCATCATGTTTAGCACTCGGAATTTTGAAAATCAGCTTTTCAACGTCAGTTGTCGAAAATCTTTTTAAATTTTCAAAATTTATGCTAAAACATACTAAAAATCTTTTTGTATTTTTGAATAGAATAAGAATGCAGTAAAGAAATATTTACAGACACTATTTTTGTGAGTTTGTGTAAGAGGATCATATCAGTTTTTGACAAGTCACAAGTACCGTTGTGCTTAATTACACATTAAGAATTAAACAGTTCACTTAGATTGCCGATATACTGATCCACTTAAATTCTCACACAAATTTCAACTGATTCAGGATATGAATTAGGTGTATTAAGAACTTAAACTCATTCATGTGTCCCACCTCTTGAATATACTCCCGTATCCAGATCCCAATATTCAGTCTTACAGGTGAGTATACCACAGATGATATCTGTAAGGGGTTAAATGCGAAGGCCGTGAGAGCTCAGGTCAGAACTTCCGTTCAGCAGAGAGATGACGGCTTCGACTTTTGGTGGGTCCCCTTTAGAGGATCTTTTTTACAACAGCACATGATTAGCATTTTTCAATGTTTCATCATTTTTTGTACTGAGGGCAGGCTTTTATTTCAAGCAAGCGTAAAGTATTCTCCGGGGACTAGGCCATTGCTTCCGCAAAATCAGAAGTCCCGGGATAATACCCCAGATATCACTGAGCATAAAGACCTAGTATCTCAGAAAGAGGGATCCTTCAAACGAAATTTCAGGGGTTACCTATATATCCAAGTAGTGTTCCCCACGAAATAAGCAAGTTTGAATTTAAGTTTATATCCCGAAAAAGCTTACTAAATGTGTAAAAACCTATCGGCATATCATCAGTAAGACCGTTTAAAGCTATTTAAACATTACATTTCTTTAGCATACTGTGATCGTCCACTGATGTACTATCATTTCCTCTTTTTTACAACAAAACTCATTTTTTTGAATTTTATCATGTTTTTGACATTTTCAAATTTTCTAATGTTTTTGGATTTTCTGAAAATTCTTACTCCCCCTAAAATTCAAACACATTTAAAGGAAATTTGAAAACAAACTGTACAAGTAAAGTGACAACTGATATCGAATCACTTCAGTTCGCCATCCTCTTGGCATAAACAATCAGAACTCCCCCTTACAACAAACTATTTTCCTATTGTGATTTCAAAACACTTAAGTTTGTTTTAATCAAATGGTTTTTCCGGAAAATAAGTTTTGTTGATTTCATAAAACCACTTGTAGGTTAGGGGAAAAACTCATCACTTTGTTTTTCACAATATCACTTGTAAAATTTAACAATTTTAGATTTTATCAACAAATATTACTTGTAGAAAATCAAGTACAACTTAATGTCCCTGATTTACCACTTGTAAGTCGAAATATCACCAACGTGAATTCTCAAGAAATATGCCGATTCCTGCTCCACTCTTACCAACCTGGGAGCTCCGGCAAGTCAGGATTTTACTTGTGAAAAACTTCCATCCAAGCCTGACCAAACTTGGATGTTTACTCCTCAATTTCACTTGGGTAAAAAGTTGCTTTCTTTGTTTCATAAAAGTCCTTTACCCCTTTTGCCTTTCCCTCGACCATTTTTCCAAAAATCTTTTAACATTCCATTAAACACTTTCTCAACATTAAATTATTTCTTCTCATATTAGAATTGATTCGAGATCTTAACGTTTCCAACTTTTGATTTAAAATTCTCAGCCCTCAATGGTGGAAAATTAACATCATCCATTGGAGGAACTGAATTTTCATCTTTTACCTCAACTTGTGGCTCCTCTGACTTTGTGGAATCAGATTCATCGCCAGATTTCACATCAAACTTCTTAACATCTTCATGAAACTTCTTAACAACCCACATTTGGTTGTCATGCTTAGCTCTCTTTTTATAAAAACCTGTCTTTGAGCACACACCAACTTCATATGTTGAATTTTCAAAAATTTTAAATTTGTCTGTTGGTGGTTCATTTTTCTCAACAACTTTTTCTTTGAGTTTTTTAGAGACTTCCTGTTTTGTTTTTGTTGCTTGAGAACAATTCCATGCAATGTGACCAACTTCATTGCATTTGTAACAGGTTCTTGTCTCCTTTCTTTGATAATCTCCATTCTTCACTTTTTCTTGCTTCTTGGCAAGGAATTCTCTGTTTGATTGCTTCCAGAATGAGCTTTTTGATTCCTCTTCACAGCTTGTCCCTGGAACAAATTTTGTATTTGTTTTAGAAGTTTTTTCAAGTTTATAATTTTCAGGTGGAATAAAACCAAGACCTTTCTTTTTGAAATTACCGTTATGGTTAGGTTTCTTTTGAAAACCAGAACCAGAACTGTAACCTTTTTTCTTGTTTAACCGTTGTTCAACTCTTGAAGTGTATTTTTTAGGTTTTTCAGTAAGATTTACATCTTTTATTTCAGAAATATTGATTTCTGTTAGTTTGAAAACCTTTTTGATCTTTTCAACTTAAACACTTCTTATTGGAAATTCTTCATCAGAATATAATTTGTCTGAATCAATCAAGGTATATGCCACTTTGATTGGTTCGTCATTCAAATTAGATTTTGATAACAAGAATTCTTTATTATAAACCCGTTTAACCGACGACTTTGGACTGTCAACTGATGATGATCTCGGACTTTCAGACTTAGACTTTGACTCCGACTCCTCATCTGTTTCCAACACCTGATCGACCACCTTTTTTATTAACTCAGACTCATGATCAGTGTCAGACGATGTGAACGTGATGTCAATGTTTTATGGTAATTCATCAGTTGTTTCCATTTTTAACTTTATATTGACAGCCTTTTTGACCTGCTCCTCATTCGGTTTTCTAGGAGAATACCCTTCCCAAATCGGAGGCGGACACTTGTTATAATTGACACTCTGTTTCTTACCAGTATCCTTCTTCTCTTTTGGCTTCTCATCTTGAAAAACTTCTAAACCTGCAACAGTTGGATAGATTCGATCAATTAGATAATCAGAACTAGAATAACTTTGCAGCAAACGTCTAATTCTCTCATTTTCAATCCTCTCAGTCTCCAACTCTTACTTTAACTTTGCACACTCTTCAATGTAATGATTGATAGCTTTTTGCTTCGACATCATCACAGCATTCATCATTGTCAGTGCATCTTCTCTTTCAGAATTTGTCTTTTGTAGATCAGTTACCGTTCTGTTCAAAACGTCATACGACTCTTTCACATAATTGAGATTGAACAGTAATTGTTCTTTCATCTTATCTTGCTCACTCAGCTTCTCATCCTTCTCTGCACACTGCTTGCAAGATTCCAAACACTTTAAGCAAGGCTTGATGACTTCCACAATCTTTTCTATTTCAACGTTCTTCTCCACTTCAACAACTTTTTCAACTTCACTCACCTTCTCCTTTTCAACAATCTTCTCAGTAATTTTAACCTCTTCATTTTGAACAATCTTTTCATTTTGATCTTTGCTTTCACATTCCTTCTTTTTCAGTTCTTTTGCTGCTCGTCTCTTCCTCAACTTCTCCAAGCGATCTGCAAAATAAAATTGAAAACTTTCAGGAGATAAATGAGTTTTTGCAATATTGATATGCATTTCTTCCTCATCATCACTACTGTCATCAGTTGGTGATTGATCAAAATCTATTGTCTTTCTGAACTATCATCTGAAGAACCAGAATCAGATGGTGTTTGATCAAAAACTGTTGCTCTTTCTGAACTTTCTTATGATGAAACAGACTCTTCTTCTTGACTTTTCTCATTACTATCAAACGCTTTCATCCATTCTGTCATCAGATCAGGCTCTTGAACTATCTGTGCAATGAGAGCTACAACTTTTGAATCAGGTGGAATATATTTATCCCAGCTGAAACCTTCTGCCACTTTTTCATCATCTTGACCAATGATACCATAATAAGCTTTCTTATTTGCGTCTTCGATCATTCTTGCATGCACCGTTTGTGGTTCCTTTTGTTTATATGGTTGATGAGCAACTTGTTGATATATGGCTTTCCGATAGTAATCATCTTTTTCCAAAAGGATTCTTTGCTCCACTAGCTTCCTGATTTTTGCATTCTCTCTTAAAATGACCTTTCTCCCTGCATCGAAAACAAGTAACTTTAGATTGATCAAAACCCAAAGTAGACACATGTGCATCCAAAAAATCATTTCTTCCTGTAATCATTTTAAACTTTTATGCTCTTCTCAAAACACTTGCTAGACACCATTTGATGTCCATGAGCTCCATCTCTTCAGCGTCTATCTTATCGTAATCCTCTTTCGTCAGCATAGGATTTCCGATCCTTCTAGCTACTAATCCCTCATAAGATTCCAGCACGGTAGCAAGTAACGCCATGTGATCTTTAGCAACTTCTTCAGAAAAACTTTGACCATTCGGGAGATTTAATGCAATGTTGCACTGTATCACACAACCATTTCCACTTTTTGAACTTTGAGAATGAAAACTTGAAGTTGAACTCTTTGGATTAACACTCGGATATGAAGAAAATCCACTGCTACTGTTTGAATTTTGATCAACAGTTCCAGATGAGTTTCCAGCACTACAAGCAGTTTGGATTTTTGGACTCATTTCAACCTCTTGAATACTGCCTTTGTAATACATTTTTCACATCTTGTTGATTACTTGGATTGTTCATCCTTGCAATCTTTTGTTGTTCAAGATCTTGACCTTCAATCTTTTCGATGAACTGAGAAATCGTCAAACCATCATATTCTCCGGTGTTCTTTAAGATCATAAAAAATGTACCCTATTCTTTCTGAGGTAAAGCATCAGCTAATTTGTCTACCCATTCCTCTCATTCTTTATTGATACTCAACAAAGACATTGAACGTACTAAGTGGCAATATCTTTCAATCAACTTCTTTGTATCTTCTCCTGGCAGACTTGTGAATAGATCAAATTCTTTCTTAAGCAATGCCTTTTTACTCTTAATCATCTTCTCACTTCCCTCAAACTTAATTCTGAGTGCTTCCCAAATAGAACGTGAAGTTTTATCATGTTGAAGCAATATGAAGATGTCTTCTTTAATAGCTTGCTGGAGTAAACCGATCATCATTTTCTCTGCTTTGTACATGTCTTGTTCCTTATCTGTAAATTCAAAAATCTTTTTATCAACTCCCAGCTCAGTACGTGGTAGCACATACTTTTTCTCAACACACTACCATGATCTCAAATGATTGGCTTGGACCCAGTTTTCAAACCTATCTTTCCAACCATAATACTCCTTAATGCTCATTAGTTTAGGGGGTTTTTGCATTGTTCCAGTTTCATTTTCCATGTTCATGTTTTGAGCAATGGCAGCTGGAGTAGTCGGGGATGTGGCAAACGCATTATAGAACTCTTCTTCCATGATTCAGTAATATGTTTTTCACAACAGTTACTTTCAAACGAAATAATAATGTAGTTTGAAAAATTTCAAGCGGAATACTAATTCCGTGCGGAATACTAATTCCGTGCGGAATTAGCTGCTGATTCAAACGAAATTAACTACAAACTGTAATTCCGTGCGGAATTAAGGTGTAATTCCACTCGGAATTAGGCTGACGTCATTATTTCGGTCCAACTTTTGTCAAATTGATCAGGATTTAGCTCGATTTTAGGTCCAATTTTCTCAAGGGTTTGTTAAAACACAATTCGCTTATGATGTGAAAAATCCAGGCCATTTTAACCGTTAAAACTTGTTCAATTGATAAAAGAAGGTGTAGAAGTTAGAAAACAAGATGAAATCAAGCTGAAATCAGCAGAACTCCTCCTCCTGAGCTCTGATACCACTTGTAGGATCGTGTACGGACCCGAAACGAGTCGATCAGAGGCGTTTTACACAATATGAAAGACGGAAACAGACATATTGTGTGTGATTCAGCAAGATATTCACTTTAACTATTGTTCTGATTAACTTGACAAAGTTTTACAGCGAAACAACACTTCGGCAGCACTTCGGCTCCGGAAACACACATACACAACTGATTCAAACGAAATTACCTAGCCCCTATTTATAGGCTGCCTAATTCCGCACCAACATGACTCAAGCGAAATTACAGTTCAAGCATAATTAGAATCTCATGCGGAATTAGCAGTTCAAACGGAATTACATGCTAATTCCATACGGAATTACTACCTAACACATTTCAAACGAAATTAGCTTGTTCATGCGAAATTAACTTTTTGTCATGTTTTCTCGAACTTCGTGCCCTGAACAATGCAAGACTCGATACAAGACGAAGTCGACAGACGCATGCACCAACATTCTTCAGCATTCTTACGAAAACCGATGGAATCTAGACTCATTCAGACTCTCTACCTACTCCTTAGTGGAGAGCCGGCTTGAAAACGGATTTCCACCGGAGAGATGACCGATTAACGGGTTGAACATGAAACTTCATCTAGGGAATAGTGAGTCAGATCGCAGGGGTTGATTCCCATCCGATCGAATGAACTGGACTTGGTGTGTTTTCGTTGTTTGACGCGTAGTCACGCCGGCTCCGTTAAAACTCAAAAACTTTTCTTTAGAAAATTTTACCATATTTCAAAACAACAGATCACCCGCTCGAGTGGCCTTCCGATCGGATAACCATCCGATCTGATGACCATTCGACCAGGTGACCTGTCCCATATTACTTTAAATACTTAACAATTTTCCAAAACACACACTCAATCGAATAGCCATCCGACCGAATGGCCATCCGTCCGGATGACCATCCGACCGGATGACTTGGCATCTATGCTACAATGAAAACTTCAAATTTTCAAAATGATTTTACAAACACCCATAACTCATTCGAATGGCCAACCATTCGAATGGTCATCCGTTCAGATGACCATCCGATCGGATGGGTTGTACTCACTCGACCGAACCACCATTTGATACACTAACACATTCGACACTCTGTTTACACGCTGGTCAACGCTTACGCTACTGTTCTATCCCAGGCTAAACTCCCACGTGTTCCCCTCAATCCAAGTCTGTGATTACTTGCTAAACACGAACTGTGAGTATACTTGACCCATTTTTCACTTTAAAACCACTTTTGGGGTGTAACATACGTTCATATCTAGAACACACTTATCAAAACGTAGTACACATTCTAAACTATTATCACATGCGAATGTCTGACGTGCATATTTACACGTGATGCTTGATATATATGTGCTAGGACTCTTACTCGTGACGTTCCACCTTAGCTAGTATAGTACTATAGTTCGACTCACACCCGACGGGGTCTAGTTAAGACTAAAACGCACCGCTCTAACGTAGTCAACTCGGAACCTAGCTGGCAGTCTGTGTTTTGTAGTATATATGTTGTGTATCTCGTTTATGTATATGGAAATTCTCAACGCTTTTATCTACCTTAATATTATATATCAAACCTGTATACTCGCCAATACTTTTTGTATTGACTTTATTTTAACGTATGTTGCAGGTTAAACGCAGATTACCACGAAACAAGCTAGGAAGTCTAGAAACTCACCTAAAAATCTAGGTTGTCGGATTTGTATTGTTTGAGAGACATGAAATTTATGACAACTTATGTGATGTATTTGTTTATTAGTATGGGATGATGAACTTGTTAAATATTGTCGCAATTTAGTTGTTACGGATTCTCTTGAGCAATTTGATTCGCCTAGTGTCGCGCCCTGATGATTCTGCCATCGGTTGGGGTGTGACAGATTGGCATCAGAGCCATAACTATAGGGAATTAGGTCGAGTCGTGTAAAGTTGACCTAGTCTATAGTCTAAGTACCAACAAACCGACTTCATGCGAATCTAGCAAGGGTTCGGTACAAGCCTACTTTTGATACCCTCAATCGAACTCGATAAAACTACATCTTCGTGCAAACCCACGTACTACAGCTTCGTACGAAGACAGCCTTTCCTAAGGCTAAAAATCTACTTTGCCTTTCCTAAGGCTAACACAATACAAACATTTTCGAAAACGCTCGCATAACACAACCGAGTGATTGTGTCGAGATTGGGTGTGATAACTAAGAACTCTCGATAAAATCACTCACTTAACGCATTATTCTAGCACAAGAACCTTTCATTGAGTTAGGAGTGATATCCACATCTCAACGAAAAATTTCCACTTCTATCTAGTGGAACTCCCGAATTGATTCGGCGAGCACAGCCACAACTAGGAGCGGAGTTGTTACGTTAGGGGTGAAACCCGCCTTTTAATAACCCGTTCAACTCTCTAAAATCGTTTTCAAAAGCTCTCACCAAAGTCTCGGATGTATCAATGACTCGAGCCTAGTAACTGGAAGGACGAATGTTGTAGCCGCATCCCGGTGGAAGCATATTCTATTAGGCCAATGCGTGTACTCGAACTTGTTGAGAATAGTTGAATCACTTTGAGTGGTCGATGTCTAAAATCCAAGACACTCTATCTATTTTCTAGCCTGCAATAGCCGATTTTACGCTTCATCGAATTTATTACGCTTATATGTTTACGATTGAAAATTTTACGCTTTATTGATTTCTCGATTTATCGATTTTCGTTTCCCCGCTTTATGTATGCACAACTCGCACAACCATCGCAATCTAAAACAAGAGCAGAATGTCCGCAACAAAACTAAAGTCTAACAACTCACTCTCTCTCTTCATCGCATCCTCGTGCAATTTACACAAATATATATGTAAGTATATATACATTATACGATTATACGTGTTATACGTGAGAACTTAGGAATCTTGTGTCTCCAATGTGGCTCCTATGTGAATACGTATTACTATACTACCTGCAAAAACACGCTCAAAAGCGTCCCAAATCTAAAAATCATTATGATCGAATCTCACTCCAAATCTCTCTCCTTGTCTAGATGTTTTCGAACGCTTCCCCCTCGCAACGCGTAGCCAGGAGAAGAGCCAGACGAAACGCCGATAAGAGGATCGCCACACTCGTAGCCAAGGAAGTGGCCAGGGTTATTCCTCAAATCGTCGCGCAGGTTCAATATCTCAGCAACTCTCAAACTTCGGAAGACTCTAAGACCGACACGCCGAAGTCTACTTTCTCCTACAAACACTTCAAAGCTTGCGACCCGATGGTCTTCACAGGCGAAGGAGGTGTATCTCAACTACTCTAGTGGTTCGATGCTATCGAGGTTACCCTTGGTCAGAGTGGGTGCCCCCAACATTTTCGTACCACATGCGCTACAGGAGTATTCCAATCAAGAGCCCTCGAGTGGTGGACAGCCGAGCGTACCAAACATGGGAACGATGCAGCCTACGCTCTCTCTTGGGATGAGCTGAAGGAGCTCATGAAGGAAGAGTACTGCCCTCCCCACAAAGTCCAGGAGCTAGAAAACGAGTTTTGGAAAATAAAAAAAGTGGGAGGTGACAACAACGGCCTCACAGCAAGGTTCAAACAACTTAGCATTATCTGCCCAAGCCATGTTGACACTCCCGATAAGGCCATCAAGAAGTACATCCGCGCCTTGCCGGAGTGTGTGGGCGATTTTGTTGAAGCCGCCAAACCTGCTACCATCG
The DNA here is from genome assembly GCA_030545235.1 of Helianthus tuberosus. Classification (NCBI taxonomy): domain Eukaryota; kingdom Viridiplantae; phylum Streptophyta; class Magnoliopsida; order Asterales; family Asteraceae; genus Helianthus; species Helianthus tuberosus. The sequence continues at coordinate 1,125 of JARYGA010036730.1, read as the reverse complement.
AAGAAACCTATCGCTTGGCCACCGAAATCAACGACAAGCGAGTCTTGGATGGATACTTCTCCAAGAATCCTACAAAGAAGGCAACCCAAGTTATCACCGTGTCATCTGATGGTACCACCGAGTCATCCGATGATGCTACTGACTCATCCGACGACGACACAACACCGCAAGACACCGACGAACCAGCCGCAAGCGAAAGAACTCGAGTTTTAATTGCTCAGCAACGGCTCCACCCCAAAACAGTTTTAAACCCGGAACCTCTTCGAGCAGTTCCAGTTCGCTCGAAGCGCGCCTATACTAGAACTCTCCCCCTGTGTACGAAGTGTACCTATCACCACCAGTCAGGAGCTAACTGTCGCTATTGCGCAAATTGCAACTGTCTTGGTCACTTTACCCATCACTGCCGCACAGGGCCACAAACGCAAGGCATACTAGCACTCCCCGCACCACCAACGAAACCCGCAACATCAGCAGCCGCTACACCAGAAACAACAACAACGGCAACCCCAGCATGAGTCTTCAACCTTAAGACCAACCAAACGCAGAACGACACTGTAGACGGTATGATTCACGATGCTTATTCGTATACGTCATACTTGTTCCATTGCTCGATGTCGCCACAATATGCGACATTGACTCTCTCGCTCTCTCTTCTCCTCTCCCTCGTCCTCACGCTTAGTCTAAATTCACACACAGACTATATACTAGAACTATATACTATATCCCGATATAATGTGTTTTACCCTCACTACGCGTTTTTTTGAAGTAAGTTACGATAAACGTGCAAGGACCAAATTAATCACGGGTGCACACGAGATTACTGTGGTAAGTGCACGAAAATCGTAGTAAGTTTCAATGATGCCGTAACGTTAAAAGCATGGTTAAGCGTGGTGGATACGCCGCTGGTACTTCCTATATATAAGCATCTTAACCATGTTGAAAAGGTGTGACATCTATTCACGGGACGGAGGCGTGTGGTCGAAGCATGGTGGATACGCCGCTGGTACTTCCTATATATAAGTGCTTCGCCATGCTAACCAATTTATCGCGAAGAAAGTGCCATGTGGAGTTGAACGTTACTAGACCTCTTATACTATTAAGACTATTTTCAACACGCTAAACTCC
>JARYGA010036729.1:0-50374 GCA_030545235.1 Helianthus tuberosus | reverse complement strand
AACCGCATTGTCTTTAAATGTTACAAGATACCAACCAGAGGAAAAACAAAATACTAATTGTTCACCCCTTCAACATTGAGTGCCTCATTGATGTTAAACACTCGACCACGTGCTGGATTCACATTGACGTTGACATTCGCATTTGGGTTTGCGTTAGCATTTGCATTTACCAGTCTTGGGCAGTTGTGGCGGAAGTGACCAATCTCTCCGCAGTTGAAACATGAACCCAGTGGAAATCTCGCAGCATTCCCTTGAACCGGAGCTTGAACCTGAGCAGCCTGATTTTGTCCTAAACGACAAATCTTGGCCAAATGCCCAAGTTTACCACACGTCGTGCATTGCCAGCAAGCTTGTTGTACTGCGTGATGACCGTTGCAGCGTGCACAATAAGGTGCGGTACCGGCATATGCTTTCTTTGCAGGTGGCTGAGCTGGTTGGTTCCGCGGGTTCTGTGCAGTCTGTGCTGTAACAGCAAAATTTTGGGCACCCTTTCGCTTCTTTGATTTCTTTGACGTCTCACCTTCCTTACCCTTCTTGTTTTGGCCTTTCTTGCTATCCTCCTTGTCAGCTGACTGTTTCTTGCCCTTGTCACCCTTCCTGTGTAACTTGTTCTTCCGAATCTGCGACTCAGTCAATGTCGCTGATAACTCGATCGCCTGACGGAGTGTGGCAGGGTTACTACCAGTAAGGATGTCTTGTACCGAGTCAGGTAGGCCGTCGATGTACCTTTCGATAGCTATGTCAAGTGGGGTAACCATTGTAGGGCAAAGCAGACTCAGCTCCTCAAACCTATCAGTATACGCCCTGTGCTCACCACTATCTTGCTTCAACTCATCAAATTCTTTCTCCAAAGCTCGCTGCTCATGACGAGGACAGAATTCCCTCATCATCAGAGCCCTAAGTTCAGCCCAGGTCTGTGCGAGAGCAACTTCCGCACCTCGGTCTCTCATTACCCCATTCCACCATGTAAGAGCCCTCTTCTGAAACACGCTCGAGGAGAACTCGACCCTGCGATTATCCGGGCACTGCACGTGGCGAAAAGTATTCTCAATGCTTTCGAACCACTGAAGAAGCCCAGTTGCTCCTTCAGAACCACTAAACTTGAGTGGTTTAGCCTGGTTGAAATCCTTGTATTTGCATAGCACATTGTTGCTGTTGTTGGCTTGGTTCCATTGAGCAAAGAGGTTTGGGAATTGAGCAGCCATTTGCTGCGCAATGATTTCTGCCAGCTCGGCAGTCTCTATCTGGCTTTCGCGTCGAGGAGGCATTGTCTAAAAGAGGAAACATGAAAGGAAACGAGTGAGAGAATTTAGACGAAATAATGAGATGAAACAAATCTGATGAAAGCAAGGATAGTGGTCATTTGTTTGTTACTACAAAGCAACAAACGACCTTGGTGATTAGTCAAAGTAAATAGGTTAAAAATAATGTATCGCGAAGACATGCTCGCCTATAAGTGAACACTCATCCCAAGAATTCCCAGGTAAGCACAACTGGTCTCGCGTCTGATGAGATGTATACGAAGTGCTTGCCTAGACAGAAAACCCAGAATACAGGCATTCACCCTTCCAGTTTGCACGTGTTCACATTATTTAAACCCAAAACCTTGACGAGATTTTGAAAATTCAAAGGGGTTCAAAACCATATAACAGAGGGTTCAAAACCTTGTAATCAATCATCCTAGAACAGATGATTAGTTTTCAAAGTGGTTTTGAAATTTATGTTCTTGTTGTGGTCGTCGCCTAAGGATAGGTGACGGTATTGTTTTATGACTAAACGCAAGTAAACTCGCGTTAGGGTCCTAAGGAGGTTATAGACTAGGTCAAAGCATTACTAATTACTAATAACCTAATTCCCTATAACCATTGGCTCTGATACCATCTTTTCTGTCACACCCCGACCGCGTAAAACAACAAATCGCGGCGGAAACATCGGGGCGTGTTGCAACAGAATTAATGTTTCATAACCATGGATACCAAAGAGTGTTTCGTTTTATTAAACATTGAATAATTACATCGTCTGGAAATCTAAATATACAATTTAAACATAATCTATCATTGTTATTGAGTCACTAAGGCCTTGTCCAGTCCTATGTGAGCATGCATCTTATCAATCGATAACATTCAACAATACCTGAAACATATGTGAAAACGAGGTCAGCAAAGAAATGCTGGCGAGATACATAGGTTTTGTGAAAATAAGATTCATGACTTCTGTTTTAAGAAAATGTTTAGTCATGAACCTTGTAATTTGTTTTGTCTTTGTAAATCATTTGAAAAACAATTAGTTCAGATGATATGTATAAATAAGAGAATAATGCATGATTAAATGAATAACCATGTAAAAATGAGTTTGTGTAAGATAAGTTGTTTGTAAATAAATGTCTTGTGAAAAGTATGTTACTTGTATAAAATGTTCTATGTCTCAAACTGAAATGATTCAAATAACGCTACAATATGTAATACCATACAAACACTTATATATAGGAAGTACCAGCGGCGTATCCACCATGTTTGTATCATATTACACACGCATCGTTACTTAATCACTTAATCAAACCAAACCAAACAATGTAAAATGTCTATGTTTAAATCAATTGTCAAATGTATTGAATAATATGTCAAAGTATTCATGTCAAGATGTAATTCATGTCAAAATGTCTATGTCAAATATCCATGTCAAATGTCTATGTCAAATATCCATGTATGGCAAGTGAAATGTCTCAACTAAACCATATGCACAACAACAAAGTATTGAAGTAAAACTTGGTTTAAACCAATACTATGTTTCGTGTAAATGCATGATCAAATGTAAATCATGTACAAATGTTTACCCAATCGTTACCCATTCGTTCAAATCGTTCTTGTTTTAATCGTTCTAATCGTTCTTGTTTTAATCGTTCTATTCGTTCTTGTTTTAATCGTGAACTACTTTATGATCGATTCTCTAATAACATTCAAACCTTATTGACGCGTTCCTCGTTCCAACTCGCTCTCGTTCTCGTTCTTAACAAACCCTTACCAAAGGATAAGTTAATAATTACAGATTCAGTCGCTACCCACAACCCCCACACATAACAATGGGTGCAGTAAATAACGGGATTTGTCAGATCCTATGGTACCATAACCTAATACTGGTCGGCTTGATCATTGCTAATGAATGTCATCGGTCATGTAAACTACAACCAACAAGTTTGTTCACTTTTTGAAATTGTTATTAGTTTTTGAAATCATTGTATTCGTTCTTGAAATCATTGTATTCGTTCTTGAAATCATTGTTATTGTTCTTGAAACCATATTGTAATTGTTCTTGAATCCACATAGTAATTGTTATTGAAATCATTGATAAAACATTTAGCACATATGAGTCACCCCAAAACAGTTTGGAAAACAGTAAAAGAGGGGAATAATGTACTCGCCTGAGAGTGCTTAGGAGTCTTGAACAACTACCAAGAAAGCTAGAGGAGTCCCGGAAATCAAACGGCACCTAGTATAGGTAACTATGTTAATAAACCGGACCTATATCGGAAGACTGGGTAGCATTAGGGTTTGTAAACCAAATGAGTGTAGGAACTCATGTGATATGGTTTAACAAAGCCTACATGCTAAATGAAACTTAACCTAAGTCTTATTGACCCATTACGATCCGTTTAGGAAGCTTATGCTACTTTAACGTGTCGTGCGCGTGAAACGCGTTCGGACCGCCTAACTAGTCCTATGACAAGTATTATATGCCTAAACATGTTACATAATCAGTTACATGACAAAAGTTTAGGTTACATATGCTAAATTACCAATTATGTATGAAAAGGGTATTCTGGTAATTTACCCAAGGCATATAAATTACCTATCATACAACTACTTAAACGTCGTGACCATAAGGTATAACCTCGGAAGGTTATTCCCTACACTATGGTCACCTAATGTGTTTGGTCGGATCCTAATGATCGACCAAACTGGGTCGGGTTCGAAAGTATAAGCGATTGTTTAGATCGCTTACCTTACGACCCTAAATAAGCACTAAACTAAAAGTGACGAGCTAAGCATGTTAAAACATGCTTAACTAAGTTAGAAAACAAGTTTGGTATCAAAACAAACGGTTTTGATACCCATAAGTAGTTTGGTTACAAAATACGCAAGAATACGTATTCTGGCCGAAACTACGGCTCGTCACTGAGCCTAGATAACGTGGTGATCAGTAGGTATAGTCACTAGGGACTATAACCATCGTGATCACGCTCACGTTATGAAGTTCAAACGAACTTCGCATCGACCATAAACTGGTCAATGCAGAAAGTCAAACAAAGTTCGACTTTCGGACTAGAAAAGCGATAAAAGAACGAAGGAACACTTACCCAGGGTCCCCGAAAGCTAATCTCGATCCGAATAACTCAGGTATGAAACGACGGTTCCAACTTAGAGTCTTTTCAATCAGATTTGTGGGTTTTTAAGCCAAAGGGGGGTGGGTATTTATAGATTTCGGGTAACCGTTAAGATTGTTTCTTGAATAACGTGCCTTAATCGGAACCGTACACTTGTCGTAAAGTTGTGGTGTCCAGGAAGTTTGTTCTTATCCGCTGACTAGACGATAGGAAATGTGTGGTTGAGAATCGAACAGCTGGGACCCGCTTGTTAAAACATTGAATCTGACCAGATCATGCAGTCGCGTAGCGCGACAGGTAAGCCCTTAGGGCTCGCGCTACGCGACACCCTCACCTGTTTCAGAAAAGTTTCAAAAGTTACAGGAATGGTCCCTGCACGTGTTTAAGGCCTTTTTCGATGCGTTTGAACCCCGTTAACCTCATTTCAAGGCTCTAAAATGAAGTTAAAGTATAGGGAACTCAAAACATACTAAAAAATATGCCGGATGATGGTTCGTTTGGTCGTACGAACGCGATGTTCGCTTAATTACGACGGAATGCGCATAAGCGCGAAAAACGATCCAAATGACGAAACGAATGGATTTTTCTTATGGCGAACACTAAAATATAATATAGTCATGCTTACATAAATTTTTGGATGTCTAGATGTATTCAGAACGTAAGTTATGCGCGAAAATGCAAACTTGTGCACTTTTTGACACTTTTAGTCCCTGAATGACACAAAAGTTTATTTTAGCACACCGAACCCCTCAAAGCCTATTTCTAAGCTATGTAAAGGATATATATGGTATGTTTAACTTATGGTCATGTTCCGGAATGTCTGTTACAGTTCAAATTGGCATACTTTCGCAGTTTGTCAACTTTAGTCCCTGTAAGCGAATTAACTTGTTTTCGGCATACCAAACCTTCCAAAACTTATTTCTAAGTTATGTAAAGGTTATTTAAGGTATGTTAAGTCAATTTCACTATTCCAGAGTGTTCGTTGCATTAAACTGGTTATATTTACGCATCAGTGCGCGTATAACCTTCCAGAAAGCGATTTAGAGCTTGAAATCGAACAAGAGTTGATATGTGTAAATGATACACATATTTTTACAAATCCCAAGTATGAAATACAAATTTTTTTTATTGGTTTGGCATTTGTTTGATGGCCGTGGAGGCACAGGTGTTACAGTTTACATAGAAGCTAAAGCAGTTACACAGTCTGGGATAATGAGTTATGAATAGGTCAAATTGAGTAACCTTATATTGCTTAACAAGTCTAATGGGGCAAAAAGCATACTGGTTAAGACTTAAAACACAAACATTTAACGCTAACGATTAACAGTTAGGACTTAGAACACTAATAGCAACAATACGAAAGACGAATGGCAGAACTAAGAAAAAATGCGGTGATATATCGCCGATAACATCACTACCGATATTTGACTCCGATATTTTATATGGAGACCGATAACCGATATATCACCAGTATTAATTGCATAGCTTATTAATAAAAAAAGAACAAATACAACACTATAGTGACCACCACCTTGATTCCCACACATAATAGCGCGGTAACAACAAACACCAAAATGGTTGCACAAGGGTCGACCGCGATACCAAGTGCAGGAATAGTATATCGGGCCAGAAAAGGCGGAAGACTATCTGGGCCCCCAAAAAGCAATGCCTAAAGAAAGAACAAAATATTCAGTTTTAAAAAATAAATCATTTTGAGAAATTAGCATCGTTGCATATAATGTAAACTGTAAACGCACGCACCAAATTAGGAGAAATACCACGGGCGACTGCAGATCCGCCGATTGTATATTCCAAAATCAAAGCCCAACCGATTATCCAAGCAAGGCTAAAAATATAAATATTGTAGTTATCAGATATTTTGGAACTAATTAGTTACAATAATGTGTTAAGAAGTATAATGATAAACAACGTACCCTTCTCCGGCACAGATGTAAGAATAATGATACACACTTCCAGCCGAAGGGCAACGACTCGCCAACTCAGCATAACAAAGGGCGGATAGAGCAGCTGCTATTCCAGCGATTAGGAAAGAAAAGGCTAGAGCGGGACCCGAATGCTATCGCGCAAGCGTACCCATGAGAATGTAAACACCAGCTCCAATTGTTGAACCGACACCTAACAAATTTCATAATTTCAAAATCAATTCACTGAACTATAAAAACTAATTAATATTCAAATTTAAAGCCCTAGAATTTAAGTTATAAAAAATATAAGATGCTTCATCTCAACCTTACATTCTTTCTTAACCATATCCTTTTGTTATAAAACCCTACTAAAAATACATGATCATTTACAATCAAAATCAAATTTTGAAAAGAACCCAACACCAAATTCATCAATAAAAGGTAAACATCACGATAAAAAAAAACCCTAAAAAAGGTAAATAATATTCAAGCTCCTCAGGATTAGAAGATGACGACTTTGATGACGATTTTGGTGGTCTCGGTTTCGATCCTCTTCCATTTGCTTTCTACAGCAAAAAAGTTAATAATTATAAATCAGAGAATTTTTTTTAAAAGCCTGTTGATTTAACAGTTTACTTAGAACACAAACCATCTTTTTTCTAACTGAAAAGTTGGATGATGAAGGTGAAGGAGGAGCCGCCAGCGCAGGTGAAGCCAGCCGTACAGGTGAATCCGAAGATTGCCGGTGAATTTGATCAGTTCTGGTTCCTCCAAAACCAACAACAACAGAAATCCATTTGTGGTTCCGCTTTGTAGATGTTGAAATTTCAATACAACTACTAAAGTAAGAAATTTATTTATTGAATGGAAAATTAATAACGTTATCTTCTGTTGATATTTCTGGTACCTTACCGAGCTTTTCTAGGCACCGATACCCTAATCATCTCGTCGCCAGCCTTCCAAGCCGGCGTTGCAGCCACTGGAGCAACTCTAAAAAGGTTATTACCAGAAGCAAAACTGTTCCGTTGGTGGGAATTGAAATGCCAAAAATGATTTGTTCTCTACATTCTAAAAATCGAAGGAATTTAAACCTAAAATCTGTTTATTCTATAATCGATTCAACATCAAAAGTTAGAGATTGAAAACGAATTGTTCAAAATCATAACATCAAATTGTTGTATTAGGGAATCAACCGCAGTTGGTTAAAAATATCAAAACAGAGATTCACAAATACGTATAAACAATTGATGGGTTTAGGGTTTCTAGTGCACAAATGAATATCAATAGACAAAGCTAGATAGAAACGTAGGATTGTAAGATTAAAAGGAGCAAAAATTGATGTACATAAGACTAAACAAACCTGGATGCAGTTCATCTTGTTACGATTTAGGGTTTTGAATAATCACTTCCATGACAATCGCCTCCTCCAGATTAAGTATTTGTGAAAGGAAACAATTTTGATAGGATCTGAATCAGATTATAAGATGAAATCGCCAAAGATGTTGTAGATGTTTATTAGGGTTGTGAATGGCAGATGAAAGGAAAATGGAAATAAGTGAGAATGTGGATGACAGCTGAGATTTAGGGTTTTTGATTGTGAGAAGACGAAAAGAGAAAGGGAATTGGTGATCCCGCCTAAAACAAAGAAAAAGGGGGGGGGGGATAGTGCACGGTCCTCCCAACCGTCAGAGTGATCCCACTCCGGGAGCCGCTACCCGACCAAGCTAGCTCCGCGATGAATTCCCCTTGCCTCAGATTGTTTTGCTTTATTAGAATTTATAGATTAAAAGCAAGACACCAATGAGCAATTGGAGGTTGGTTATGGTGATGTCATAAACTCTCATACAAAGTAATGTTAACTATATATTTTTTTCATGTCCAACAACATTTGAGTATCCAACAAAAGAAAAGTGGTTACCTCTCAGACCGGTCATGATAGGATATACAAAAGCAAATGACAACAAGGCACCTCTTTTTCTAGCTTCTGGTGCTACCTCCTTTACATGGTAAACAAATATTAGAAAATGAATGCCAAAAAAACATAAGATACACTTCTGACCACAAAACAAATATGTTAATATCATATAACTCAGATTCATATAAATTTTGAACAAATGCATGTATAAAGAGCGAAAATATAAACTAAAATTAAAGTTAAAATGGAAAAAATTGTCATATTTAATCGGTTATGCACGTTCAATAGACAAAAATAAAAATTTAATAAATGTTTAAATTTAGATCATTTGGTAGCATACAAGTGTATATTTGGGAAAGTAGGCACCTTAACCTCAAATACTAAGTCTTTTGACAGATTTAAAAGTTACATAACGAACGTTTCAATAAAGAACATTAACTCCTTTCCTGTTGAAAACGGATGTTTTGCCCAACCTGATAAAATAGCAGCCGATTAGCTGAATGGCTTAACATATCCAAAAAACAAAAAAAAATCCTTCTTTATATTTAACTTTTTACAGCATTAAGGTAACAGAAAGGTACAAAAAGTTAGCAAAAAATGGTGTAGAAAAGTTGAGTTGGTCAAAAGAAGACTGGCCTTGGAAGAAAGAATGCAAAGTTCTTCTTCTTGAGAATCATCGGTTGACATAAGTGTCATCTTCATATGTTTTGTACACCATATGCTTGCCTTGTATACATTTAAAAAAGAATATTAGTATACCATGTGTATGCATATATCCTAATCATGTTTTTAATAAAATATTTGGGAATAATGTCATGTTTCAGAACCGAATGACATGATAAATGCACCATAAAAGTTCTTAAGAACATACAGAGATAGAATCATAATCAGCTTTGAACATTTATTTTGAGACCCAGAACTGGTTATTTCCATGACTTGTGAGGATAAATATAATATATTATTACACGGATTTAAAACTACAAAAACAAAACAAAGTTTAACTTATACAACCGATGTAATGATGAGATGTGGCATTTGTGGATACCAGCATGGAAGGGATCAGATCATTTGTTTCTCAAGGCCACATGTACATTGTAGTATTGTACCTTATCTTATGCTAACATACATGTTATTTCATATCTATGTTTTGATCAGCTCTAGTCGATCAATTAAACCTAATAATTTTCATAGTAGGAGAGTATATATAAATTCAGCATAATATTAAAATTACTGCTATCCCAGCGCAATTACCGATATCTCAAATATCGGTCCTTGAACGATATCCGATTTTTTACCGCATTAAGTACTTAGCTTCACTGCAGTTGCAATCCTAATTGACTTGAATGTCAAATTCGACACCACCAACCTAATGGAGCTTTGAAAGAATTAAGTATCAAGATAACAAATAAATCAAAATTTTATATATTAAACAATATATTAATCTATAGTACACAACAGCTCGGTTATATATTCCTCAATGAGATCTTGAACTGAAATCAGTTAACAAAAAATACATTGACCAGGTAGCCACCTTTGACTGTCCCTTCATTGGCTTATATGACATGAAAAGCATAAAAAGTTAAGAATAAAGTAGATGAATGGTCCCTATGGTTTACCAAGATTTCAGGTTTGGTCCCCAGATTTTCAGAAGTACACAGATGGTCCCCGTGGTTTGCACATTGTAACTCATTTAGTCTCCGGCTAACAAATCTAAAGGTTTCAGCAAGTCCAAGTTAGGGGCTAAATGCGTTACAAAGTGCAAACCACAGGGACCATCCATGTACTTTTAGGCAAAGTTGGGAACTAAATGTGTTACAAAGTGCAAACCAAATGGACCATCTGTGTACTTTTGGAAAGTTAGGGACCAAATCCAAAATTTGGGTAAACCATAGGGACTCCATCTACTTTACTCAAAAATTAATCTGAACAATCACTTTAACATCAACATCTTGATGCCTTCAGGAATAATTTATCTTGGGCAGAATACTACTTAAAATTCAAATGAAATGTACTCGAGTGGCAGGAATACCAACCTTACAGGGAAAATAATTCCATATCTCACTACAACTCCTAAACACCACAGGGGGAACAAATACAAATTCCAATTCAAAGGTTCTGGAGGATTTGACTTGAAACATCTTGTAAAAGAGTCCTGTTCATGAACACATAAACTTTTGTTGGTCAATTATGAATAGTACAGTGGAACTAAAATAAGGTAATAGCACAACACTACTCTTGTCATCACAAAGACTTTGTAGCATTGAACTAACACACTTGTTAATACAATAAGGAGGAGTTCATAAAAGTATGCAATCTGTTAAAATTTCTTTTCATGCAAATGGAACATTGTTTAACATGAGGTGACTATCAATGCAGTCATACAGACAGTTATATAATAAACATGACAAAAATATAATTATACAAATTTCCCCAAACAAAAAGAGAAAAGATACTTGCATCGACAATGGCACCACCTGCCTCCCTTAGCGTGGGTGAAATGTCCAGTAAATCACGCCTAAACATAATAATCACTCACTTGATCAGCAACTTCATTCAAATAATAATATAATACACACACAGCTACACACACACATATAAAACAGTAGGCATGTAAACAAACCGAACATTCATGAATTGTTCGGCGGGAAGTTCGTTTACATTCGTTTATTTAAATAAACGAATGGATGTGAATAAAAAAAATTTGTTCATTTAAATTAAACGAACGAAATGAACACATGTTTTGTTCGTTCATTTATGTTCATGAACCTCCATCCATATTCGTTCGTTTATGTTTGTGAACTGTTCGTTTAGGTTTTAAACGAACGAACACGAAGATGCCCATTTTCTTAATGAATAAACATGAACAAAAAAATTTATTCGATTATATGTTCTTGTTCGGTTAAAGTTAAAACGAACAAACACATGTTCGTGTCCGTTCAATTCGTATACACAGACCTATACAAACAGAATGAAAGTTGAACATTACAGTCTAAGCTTTCCAAGAGGTTCATGAATTAAATCAGTAGGAAGATAATCTTCAATGTTGGGTCGATCTAGGTCTAATTCCATATTTGGTGAGTTCACCTTGCTCATCTTCCACCTACTTCACACACATATATATAAACATACACATATAATTATATACACAAACATCAACAGAAACCTCACTCTCTATCTTAACATATTCATTATAACGTTCAACCTAAAGTTTTGATTTCTCAACCAATCGTATATTCAATTTAAACAATAAATAGTAATAAACGGACAATACAATATGGAAAAACTAGCGATGATCGTGGAATTTGAAGGATAGACGAAGAATTACCTTATTGAGGTGACGGTGGCGGAAGAGCGGCGGACAGTGGCCGGAGTGAAGAGAATTGTTCTCTACATTCTAAAAAACGAAGGAATTGAAACCTAAAATCTGTTTGTTTTATAATCGATTCAACATCAAAAGTTAGAGATTGAAAACGAATTGTTCAAAATCATAACATCAGATTGTTGTATTAGGGAATCAACCACAGTTTGTTAAAAATATCAAAACAGAGATTCATAAATAAGTATAAACAAATGATGGGTTTAGGGTTTCTAGTGCACAAATGAATATCAATAGACAAAGCTATGTAGAAACGTAGGATTGTAAGATTAAAAGGAGCAAAAATTGATGTACATAAGACTAAACAAACCTGGATGCAGTTCATCTTGTTATGATTTAGGGTTTTGAATAATCACTTCCATGACAATCGCCTCCTCCAGATTAAGTATTTGTGAAAGGAAACAATTTTGATAGAATGAATCAGATTATAGGATGAAATCGCCACAGATGCTGTAAATGATTATTAGAGTTGTGAATGGCGGATGAAAGCAAAATGGAAATAAGTGAGAATGCGAATGACGGATGAGATTTAGGGTTTTTGATTGTGAGAAGACGGAAAGAGAAAGGGAATTGGTGATCCCGCCTAAAACAAAGAAAAGGGTTGTAAGAGAATGCCACGTGGCCTCAGATTATTTTGTTTTATTAGAAGTAGTAGATTATAATGTATATTAGGTGTACACCCGTGTGATACACGGGTTTGTTCTAATAACGATCGGAATCAAATACTAAAAACATATTATAATATATTATTTAAATTCTTTGTGTTTAGTTACATATCTTTATAAAACAATGTTAAAGACAGTATGTGTTAGTGTACATGTTTGATATAGAAATAAACTAAGTAGTTTATAATCTGCAAAGTTTTTTCCTACATCTATATGTAAAATATGATGTGAGTAAATAATTGCAAGAACATCACATTCGAAAAATTATATAATCTACAGCTGGTGTTACGCAGGCCCGGCGAAGTTCTGTGGGCCATTGATCTTGGGCCTCGAACTCATCATCTTGTCCAGATCGTTGCCAAGTGTCGAAATGAGCTAGCATATCAACATCCATAGTGAAATTTAAGATCCCTTGAACCGACTCGACGGTGTAATTAAGCTTAAACGGTACCATTTTAACACCCTTTGATCTAAGCACATCAACAACCTAGCAATTTGACATAACCAGTGAATTTATCATTTGTTAAGCATCAATACATATAATAATAATAGTTCATAATATAAAATACTGACCTCCATCTCGGCATCCTCAATATAGCCAATCGTAAGCTTTATATTGTCTACAGAAAACGGGTCGTCGAGAAAGATTTTTCTTGAAGAAAGGTCATCAGGATCTTTACCCCGGATAACGTCTAGAACAATTGCGCAATCAACAGCACTTGTACATAAAGGACCAAGTTTGTCCTTATAAAGAAAAAAATATCTATTAATAAAACAACATACGTAATGCAATTGAAGCCTAAACCGAAAATTGGAAATTATTGTTACCAGGCTCTCGGAGAAGCTCAGCACACCGGTTCGACCAACAGCACCAAAAATTGGCCGCAATGCAGTCACGCCGCACCGAGCAAAATGGTAAGTTATCGAACCAGCCGTCTCGGACCCAATTGCAAAAGGAACCATACCAGTTGAGGTGCAGGCAGCTGGCCCTACTGATGAACCAGTGGTGAACTCCTCAATGTTCCATGGGTTTCTGGTTCGACCACCGAACCAAATATCGTCGTATGCCAGAGACCCTGTAACCAGTTTCCCAATGAAGATTTATAAATTTATAGAATTAAAGCTATTATTATCTTAAGATGATGAATTAAGATGCTTGAAACCTTAATGAATATCAATAACCTGATTAAAAGAAGATCAATAACCTGTTCAACATATATCAAGCACGTTTTGAACAAAGGCTCCCTGATTCTTATCAGCCAATAATGCTTGAATTGTAGATCAATAACCTGCTCAACATAAATAAACATCCGATTCTTATGAAGAATTTTGTTTTGTGGATAATGAGTTAATTATATGTGATTAATAATCAGTTAAAGGACATGATGCATATTTGAAACCTTATTCTATTGCATTCGAACAAAAACCAGTTCTGATCCACCCGCTTTCACATAATCTTCCTTTTCTGCTTCCGAAACCCCTTTCGTCACCGCTACACAGTTATCGCTCTTAGCGCTACACCTAATCCTCTTCAATAACGATGACGGAGAGGATTACCCTTATGACATGAAAAGCTGTCAAAGTAGTTGAGACATGAGGGTAAAATGGCCAGTATTATGTGCAAATCACCTCCCATTAACAGTAGACTTTAAACGACCCCATATATTGATCAGTTTTAAGTAAAAGGGCTGAAATTGCCATCTATACATATACTCGATGCAGATCGTATTTTGAAGCACATACAGGGCGTCTCAGTAAAAGAACTCTCAAACCGTGTCTCCAGTTACTCTCTTTGTTAAGCTCCGAAGCCTATGAACAAAAAAAAATGTTATTAAATTCCTATAAATGGACCTATGAAGCGGATCGTATTTTGAAGGAATGGTGCCACTTACTGCTTTTGCAGCAGACTCAATGGTTTCATATTCCACAAAAGCATGTAACTATGCCAAAAATACGTATATACATTGTTAAAAATGTATAACAGATGCATTTAAAATTAAAAATTTTAGCAACATATAACTGAATCTCAATATGCTAATACATGATTAACTTGTTACTGAAAAGCATTCCATCGGCTTTTGCTGCTCTTGATGCTGAAGTGGCCCCACCATTGGAAGCTTGTGGCTGACATGTACAAATCGTCTTTAAACTAATCACGTACAAATTCAAAGTATAAGATCACTAACAAATTCAAAGTATAAGATCACTAACAAATTCAAAGTATAAGTTCTATATGATTTTACATGTAAATAGTTACAATTTGCTGATTATTACTGGAATCCAAAAATTTATGGGGTTTGTTTAGCCAGCCCAAATTTTAGTCTTTGTCACTAAGCCCTCCCTCTATTAAGGTAGAGAAAATATGTGGCCGACCTGTATGAAGCTAGCTATAGAGATGGTCTGGTAACATCCTTAAAGATCGAAAACTACTGAAAAAAGAGTAATAAAGTTAACTAACCATTAAACTGGTACCAGTGACTGATGCAAAAGAAGTAGCCATTGAAGCACCAGAGAGAGCCAGGTCGCCCAAATGACAGACAAACATCACCAAAATCATCGATAACCCACAAATCAGTAAATTCACTGTCATCAATGAACCTGCTAAGTAAAACTGTTTCTTAAACTCACAAATGATCTCATCTTTGTTGTAGGATCCGACCCGCTTTCCAAATTCCTGACCCACGAGTGGTGTTTGAAGTCCTCCTTCCTCCATTTCCACCGTGAATCGAAACTCTGTCCTATACAGATCTACTTAAACACATCAAATGGCAAAATTTAAAATAAAGAGAAATGGTGTCACACCCCCAAAATACCACATGCGGAAACCCCCACGAGGCGTGCGACGTACCAGATCCAAGCCACCAATCACATTGAACTCGTAAATGTATTTAAATAAAACTTTCATTCATTAACCTAAAGTGTTACATCGTTACACTTAATTCACAGTATATAGCGGAATCATAATTCATTCGTTAAGTGTTTATAAACCACACGTAAAAACCATTAGTCATGCGATGCGATTCCATGTATCTCGACCCATGACCACTCCAGCCTTCCAGACAGCAAGTTCCAAATGATATAAGCCTATAGACCTACAAGCATGCAGACAAGTGTGTCAGACGACGCTGGTGAGTTCAAAGTTTAGTTAACGCGTTTAGCTACCAGATGTGTGTTTAAAACAGTTCAACGTTATGTTTTGATGATGTTATTAACTCGATTACCTTATGTGGCTACTAGATGTGTTTGCCCAAACCCCAATGCCTCTATCAAAGCATTGGTCAAGTGGTCAAGGTAAATAGTTCACGCCCGTCCATTCCGGCCCGGTGTGAGGGTGCCAAACCTAATAGCGCTATCAACTAAATACCTCGTTGCGTTCCCGGCAACAATCGGTAGATGTAAGGGGTCTTATATGATAGAAACTGAGTAATAACAAATATCCCATTAGCCTGACATTCTTCCCTGAAAACATTACCCGATATCCTTCCCGGGATACATGCTTGGAAAAGAGAAGTGAACTCACCTTGGTTTGCTCGGTATGATTAGTTACTTGTTCACACTTAGTTAATCGAGGCCTATGGTGTTCATGTACACGTAATCAGTTTACATTCGCATGACTCGCGTATAAATCGTAATCATATTGTGTTCAAGCAACAATCACCAAGTAACACATAAACAGTTATTCAACTTAAACGAATCTGAAATTCACATGTGTGTTTCGTATCTGTGCTTAATAGTTGAGTGAGCTATTCATCATAAATATCACTGTGCGTTACATAATATACTCCGTTCACACATCTATTCACATCCTATGCATATCATACAACAACAGTTAAATATTACACAACGGTTAACTGGTTTACTCCACCAATTCATTTATCAAAAGTTAACACCCTATTTAACTACCACATCAGATCCAACCATATGCTCATATCATGCTATGCTTACATATGTTCGCAACAATCATAATTTAATCACACACGATCAAGGTTCTAGCTTATCATAATAACCATCTATCCCATCATCCCATAACCGATTACCTGCATAACGAATTTATTATACTGACATCGTTGAATTATTGACCCATGCAAACCCTATCCCCATGATTTTTAGGGTGTCTATCACGTGAACAGCCCCCAAGTGATGTCATGTCTACACATTAACGGCCCAATTGAATTCCTTTTGGTTGCATTATGGACAGAATCATTTAAAAGTTGTCGGTTATAAATTAGTGACTCATAACTTATCTTATCTTTAGTTTACAACACATTGGACCACATGCTTACTCACTCGACGAAAGACCCCACCCTTTGTCGACGAAACATCCCCTCGACGAAACCCCCAGGTTTCGTCATCACAAGTTCTGACGAAACTCCATGTTTCGTCGTCACATATTCATGGCGAAAGGCTCTCTTTCGTCGTGGCCAATCCAGACAGTTTCATCGCTCCTCTACACCCTAATGTTTCCAGTTACCCAATTACCCTATTACTAATCGATTTCTAAGTTCATCATGCGAGCACATCCAGTTATGATTATCACCAATCCTTATGCAAAGCAATACACACTCAATTACATACCTGCATTAACCTAATTGATCATCAAATCATTACATCAATCATTGAACATTACTCGAATCAGTTTTTCATAATACATAATAACATATGAACGAAACCCTACATTGTGATCTAATTATTTATGCATATTATAATAACACCAACAAGTTTAGCACTAATCAGATAATCAAGAACAACAAGCAAATTACAAGAACAATTTAACGTACTAACCGGAATATAAGGTGTCTAATCCGAGAGGTGAAAGTGTTTCGGCTGAGAGGGGATGGCTGCCGATGGTCGCACAGGAGAAGGGAAGGTTGTTAGGGTTTTCCTCTTGGTGTGGTTTGTAACACATGCCATGCGTAAATATGGACAGGGGGCCTATCGGGCCTTGTTGGGCTTCTTTTGGGCCGAGAAACATAATTCAAATAATAGAGGTTTGGGCCATGGGTGCACAACAATACTAGTGTGGGTATTAGGTGACTAGAGTGTACGCTCAACTAATCTAGGCATTTAACAATTAACACATAGCCGCTCACAACCATTTAGTCATAGAGATTCAATATCATTTAAACAAGTTGAACAAGTTTACGCAACATAGACATAGTGACGCCGTATTGTGAAGCATGAACAATAGTGATATAATTCAAGTGTCACAAGTTTGAACAATGACAACCTTGGGAATACGGGTTGTCACATCATCCCCAACTTGATAGAAATTTCGTCCCGAAATTTGATAAACAATCCAAAACTGTACGGTGTTAGATCAAGATGACTGTGGATTTTCCCCAGGTGCCACATCATCCCCAAGTTGAAAGAAATTTCGTCCCGAAATTCGACAATGACATCTGAAGCTATATCAACTTTGAACAACCGAGGATAATAAAGTTTCATCTGATCCTTGCGTTCTCATGTGGACTCCGGTCCACGTCTTGAGTTCCAATGATCACTCACAATTGGAATTCGACTATGTTAATGAACCTTAACGTCCCGGTCCCTGATTCTAGTAGACTCCTCGACAACTTCAACTTGTCATTATCCTCAGACTCTAGTAAGGGTATCACAAGCGTTTCGTCGGTCAAACACTATCTTAGATTCGTGACATAATGACATCGTAAACGTTGCCCTATTCATCAGGTAACTCGAGTTTGTGAGCCATGTCACTGATTCGTTCCAAAAATCCGAATATCCCAACCCTTCGCAAACTAAGCTTGCCACGTTTTCTATAGCGTGTCGCACCATCCCAGGGTGAGACTTTCCAAATGATTCGACGAACTCCCGTGTTTCCTACGTTTATCAACTTTCCTGACGATCACTCATTGCCGTCAACGATTTCCGATCCGAGCAGTCTTCCCAGAGGTTTCAAATACAGGTCTTGGACCTGTGATTGGGTTGTCACTCTCCTTGGTTCAACAAAGAGATCTGCATTATTTTCCATACGATGCCTCGAATAGAGTTGTCTGAATGCTAGAATGATAACTGTGGCAGTAACACTCAACCAAAAATAAGTGTCGTCCCAATTCTCATTGAAGCCAATCACATACATGCTCGCGGCATGTCTTCGAGTGTCAGGATGGTTCGTTTACTTTGTTCGTTTGTCCAATGCTCATATCTAGTCGTGAGACAAGGGTTGTGTAATGCCTGTTATAAACCAGGTATATATCAAAATTAGAGGTAACCGGAGTTGGCACCTTGTGCCTAAAAAGCCGCCTCTCCTAGAGGAATATTCACAACTCGTGAAGTCTTGACAGTTTCCTTGATTGCAAAAGAGTGTGCTGATTTGTGAGACGATCGACGATCACACAGGTGAAATTGTCTCTGTTTCGTGTTGTAAGTAGACTAGTGGCAAAATCCATGGCGGTCTGTCCTCATTTCCATACGAGTGTTCTTGGTTGTTGGCACAAGCAGTAGGTTTTTGATATTCCACCTTATCTTTCGCACAGACGTCGTTTATATACTCGGTACGTGGGCCTTCATGCCCGGTTACTAGTTTAGGATTTATAAATTCTAGCAACCACTATCAAGACCCAGACGACTGAAACATCGAGGCAGGTGTGCTTGCTCCACTCGAGTTCGCTACAGTTGCGGTATAATAGGAAAGCGTAAGCGTTCCATGAAGTAACGAATATCGTCCAACTTGCCAGAAATTGTTTTTCCATGCCCCGCATGGACCCAACGTGACATTCCTCTTCCTTTAGTGTTTCGGTTTGCTCAAGACGAATATGATCGGGTAGGCTAAAGTCGATAGTGAGCTGCATGCTCATACGTGTTTTAGCTCTCTCGAAACAAGGGTACACGAGAGGCTCTTGTGATAGGTCTAAGTAGCGCATTTGGTACCGTCCAAGCAGTTCCTCCAACTTAAATCCAAAGAACAGGGTTTCCACCGCAGATTGTGACTCGTGCAATTCTTCTCGTAAATCCGCTACGTAAGTCATCACTTCCTCGTTTTGCATCAATGGGGATCTAGAACTCCGATTCGTACCATCATGGTATACCACTTGATCACCCGCGCCCTCGGGTAAAGGCAATACTCGGTGGATTGCAGAGTTGGGATTCGAAGGCTGGAAAGACGTCCTCCTGTTTTATCTTCCACGAATACAGCATCCTGCTGTGCTTAAAGAAATTTAAACTGCGCGATCTTCATAAATCCGGTGTTGAATCTGCGGTAATGTCTAGTGAGACCAAGAAATTGTTGTATCCCCAAAGGACTCCTTGATGCCGACCTATTCCGATAGAATGGACCCTAGCGGCTCCACATGTATTCCCACTTTGTTGACTACGCAACTACGGAGTGTACTTCTCGCATCCTAAAATAACACTTAGATGACTTCTCCTGGAGTTGCTCCTCCCCTAGGAGCTCTAAGATAAAATACAGATATCGTCCATGATGTCCCTTCCTCCAGGAAATTACCCGAAACGTCATCAATAAACACGGTCGATTCTTGTGGTCCATAAGCTGCTGGTGTGTTGATTATCTCGATGGTCATTGTGTATAAAGTCGCACTGGCCGTATTGCGTTTGATGTGCCGTTCTAAGAGCGTTCTCCCATTGGACTTCCATCTAATGATAGTTTGTTCGTTAGCCAATCCTCGAATGGGAGATTGACTCTCTCGCAACTAGTCGACAGGTTGTCAACACATGGTCGGGGCAACCGGTTCCTGACTGCCACTTTGTTGAGTTTTCGATACTCAGTATGCATACGAAAAGGCTTACCTTCACGGATATAAATGGGGCTCCCTGGAGCGAAAACTAGGTCCGACAAAACTTCTGTCACACAGTCTCTGTAGTTGATTTGGCAGTTCTTGCATCCCTCCTGATGCAAAACGGTAAGAAGTACGAAGAACTAAGGCTGCCTCTAGCGTGAGATCAAATTGAGATTCTGCCTAACAGTCGTGGAAGTAAGCTTGAAGGTTCCTCGAGTAGCACGCCGAGAGGAATCACGAACAATTGGAGGATCCTCAATCCTCATCTCCTTAGTCTTATCATCAATAACGTGTGCTAACATAGCGGGGTATCCCCTCGTAGACACTTCTGGCCTTCTTCGCTGAGATGATACTAGCTTTTTCACCATTCTGACACTTCAAGGTATAAAGCGACGCAAAATTTTCTTCCTACAGGGTATATCTACACGATATCTAGATAACCGACTTACACAACTACTGCACCGAAACCATAAAAAATAGTAGAAATAAGGTCGATGTCGAACCCTTGTCTCACAAGGTCGTGTTTGCATTCCAGCGAACATATGAGGTTCCATTTGTCTTGCCATCAGCCGATTCCACAACAGGTTCGTTCTCAAGAAGCACCAGGGTTAAACAGAACAGAGACGAAGCGATTAGCTACCAAGAACATGCAGTCCACCATGTTGTTATATTCCTAGCATCGCCTATGCCAGTCCTAAATACCACTTCCAATGTTGTTGCCACTGCTACAAGAATTCCCAATACCGTCATTGTTCACTGGGTTGTTGGCGTCTTAACCTAACATCGGCCAATCCTTGATGAAGCCACCATCATTCCCACACCAAAAGTCGTGATTTGCGAGTACCTTGATGTCGTCGTGACTGTTGTTTCTAATGTCGTTGCTCAAGACGGAGTCCTACGATCTTTCACCGACAGGGTCCATCTTTTCCCATTCCGTGTCACGTACTAAGACGCTACTCATTGTGCTGGCAGCTACGCGTTCCACACCGTAGTCGATTGTCATTGCTTATGTCCCGATTGATTCGTAAGAGTTGACTCCCATAAGTCGCTGACTAGGGTTAGGGATTCGGTTGAAGTCAATCCGCTGGCGTTCGTTACTGGTAATCAGGGTTGTTCAAATACTGGGGCCGACAAAATACTACACTCATCCTCTTGTCCATCGATCTAGCAAGTTGATTGTGTAATACATGGTTTATTGCGAGAGTCTTGCAGAAGTGGTCGCACTTCGGGATCTAAGACGTCAATATATGAATTCCAGCAAACGAAGAGGAGTGCGAAAGGTATAGACCAATCATTCAACGCTGCGACATCCACTCAGGGACGTTCGTATCGGCCCCTAACGATCTACACGGTTCGCTAGGCGTTCAGATGGGTGTTCAGGTAATACTCGATAGCATCAAGATTCGTAAGGGTTCAGAGTGAAGTGGAAAGATCATGTACAAGTAAGAGTCAATCACTGCTATGACTCTTATAGACTGTTGTGTTTCACATCAATCAAATAACGGAACGGAACCCCTCTTTCACTTGTTAAGCCTCACTGGGACTCGCATGCACCCCACATTATTATTATGTGTGCACCCACAATAATATAGTGATTTGCATGTTCATCTCAGCTCCTCCTAACTCATGTCAAATGGTTCCTCAAACTCAAGTAGCAAGCAAAGAACATCACAAAACGCGAGTCATGAATGTCTAAGGAAACACCACACTACCCATCACATAACACATGCAAGTAATACATGAATTCATATTATTGTGCTAAACGTGCAATCACAGGCAATATCATATGTAAGCGTTCACTAGTTATGCAGTGCAATGAGTAAACGAGAGACGAACCTTGCTATCTGGAGCTGAGTGTCATGGTCGATTTTCGAAGTTGTTCGGTTATAGTCTGGTTTTATAAAATCATTTTAAAACCTAGTTCACTATAACCAGTGGCTCTGATACCAAACTGTCACACCCCCAAAATACCACATGCGGAAACCCCCGCGAGGCGTGTGACGTACCAGGATCCAAGCCACCAATCACATTGAACTCGTAAATATATTTAAATAAAACTTTCATTCATTAACCTAAAGTGTTACATCGTTACAATTAATTCATAGTATACAACAAAAGCATAATTCATTCGTTAAGTGTTTATAAACCACACGTAAAAACCATTAGTCATGCGATGCGATTCCATGTATCTCGACCCATGACCACTCCAGCCTTCCAGACAGCAAGTTCCAAATGACATAAGCCTATAGACCTGCAAGCATGCAGACAAGTGTATCAGACGACGTTGGTGAGTTCAAAGTTTAGTTAACGCGTTTAGCTACCAGATGTGTGTTTAAAACAGTTCAACGTTATGTTTTGATGATGTTATTAACTCGATTACCGTATGTGGCTACTAGATGTGTTTGCCCAAACCCCAATGCCTCTATCAAAGCGTGGGTCAAGTGGTCAAGGTAAATAGTTCACGCCCGTCCATTCCGGCCCGGTGTGAGGGTGCCAAACCTAATAGCGCTATCAACTAAATACCTCGTTGCCTTCCTGGCAACAATCGGTAGATGTAAGGGGTCTTATATGATAGAAACTGAGTAATAACAAACATCCCATTAACCTGACATTCTTCCCTGAAAATGTTACCCGATATCCTTCCCGGGATGCATGCTTGGAAAAGAGCAGTGAACTCACCTTGGTTTGCTTGGTATGATTAGTTACTTGTTCACACTTAGTTAATTGAGGCCTATGGTGTTCATGTACACGTAATCAGTTTACATTCGCATGACTCGCGTATAAATTGTAATCATATTGTGTTCAAGCAACAATCACCAAGTAACACATAAACAGTTATTCAACTCAAACGAATCCGAAATTCACATGTGTGTTTCGTAACTGTGCTTAATAGTTGAGTGAGCTATTCATCATAAATATCACTGTGCGTTACATAATATACTCCGTTCACACATCTATTCACATCCTATGCATATCATACAACAACAGTTAAATATTACACAACGGTTAACTGGTTTACTCCACCATTTCATTTATCAAAAGTTAACACCCTATTTAACTACCACATCAGATACAACCATATGCTCATATCATGCTATGCTTACATGTGTTCACAACAATCATCATTTAATCACACACGATCAAGGTTCTAGCTTATCATAATAACCATCTATCCCATCATCCCATAACCGATTACCTGCATAACGAATTTATTATACTGACATCGTTGAATTATTAACCCATGCAAACCCTATCCCCATGATTATTAGGGTGTCTATCACGTGAACAGCCCCCAAGTGATGTCATGTCTACACATTAACGCCCCAATTGAATTCCTTTTGGTTGCATTATGGACAAAATCATTTAAAAGTTGTCGGTTATAAATTAGTGACTCATAACTTATCTTATCTTTAGTTTACAACACATTGGACCACATGCTTACTGACTCGACGAAAGACCCCACCCTTTGTCGACGAAACATCCCCTCGACGAAACCCCCAGGTTTCGTCATCACAAGCTCCGACGAAACTCCATGTTTCGTCGTCACATATTCATGGCGAAAGGCTCTCTTTCGTTGTGGCCAATCCAGACAGTTTCATCACTCCTCTACACCCTAATGTTTCCAGTTACCCAATTACCTTATTACTAATCGATTTCTAAGTTCATCATGCGAGCACATCCAGTTATGATTATCAACAGTTTAACATCACCAATCCTTATGCAAAGCAATACACACTCAATTACATACCTGCAGTAACCTAATTGATCATCAAATCATTACATCAATCATTGAACATTACTCGAATCATTTTTTTCATAATACATAATAACATATGAACGAAACCCTACCTTGTGATCTAATATTTTATGCATATTATAATAACACCAACAAGTTTAGCACTAATCAGATAATCAAGAACAACAAGCGAATTTCAAGAACAATTTAACGTACTAACCGGAATATAAGGTGTCTAATCCGAGAGGTGAAAGTGCTTCAGGTGAGAGGGGATGGCTGCCGATGGTCGCACAGGAGAAGGGAGGTTGTTAGGGTTTTCCTCTTGGTGTGGTTTGCAGCACATCCCATGCGTAAATATGGACAGGAGGCCTATCGGGCCTTGTTGGGCTTCTTTTGGGCCGAGAAACATAATTCAAATAATAGAGGTTTGGGACATGGGTGCACAACAATACTAGTGTGGGTATTAGGCGACTAGAGTGTACGCTCAACTAATCTAGGCATTTAACAATTAACACATAGCCGCTCACAACCATTTAGTCATAGAGATTCAATGTCATTTAAACAAGTTCAACAAGTTTACGCAACATAGACATAGTGATGCCATATTGTGAAGCATGAACAGTAGTGATATAATTCAAATGTCACAAGTTTAAACAATGACAACCTTGGGAATACGGGTTGTCACAAATGGTATTTTAGTCAATCGTTTCATTTCTTCTTCCTTCTTCTCCCCAGTAACTTCAAAACCTACCATTTTCAAAACCCACCATCTTCAACCTTTTCTTCACTTACTATCTCAATAATCACTACATTATAGTGAGATTTTCGTCACCAATCAATTATTCAAAAACCCGATCAACGTGTTCTTCAGCTTTTTTGAAGAAAACCCAGTTTAATTTCATACAAAATCTAGTTTTTTCCGATGATTTTGAAGATAATCACTCGATCCATTCGATTCGATCGCTGATAAGTGTTTCAATCATTCAAATTTGGTCAATCGTTGAAGAAATCGGCTTCGATCCATGTAAAAAATTCTTTAATTTCATTTTTACAATATGGGTTTTTGTTTTTAGATCATTGCGTTTTACGATCTTGACGGGGTCCGGGGGCAGCGCCCCTCGGAGCAGGGTCCAATGGGCGGCAGCCCCTGGCGGGGTCCAAGGGGCAGAGCCCTGGTCGAAAAATTTATTTTTCAGAAATTGCCTCATTTTTGTAGACAGTTTCTGGTTCTGTGAACAGTAGTTTCTTTTGTGTTTTCTGCTCATTGCGTTTTAGAAATAAAACATTTTTGAAGTGTTTTTAGTCATTGCGTTTTAGGTAAACCCATTTTTATGTATTTCAGTTCATTACGTTTTAGAGAGAACATCTTCTTTTGTGTTTTTAGGCCATTGCGTTTTAGGTAAACACATTTTTATGTGTTTCAGTTCATTGTGTTTTAGAGAGAACAACTTCTTTTGTGTTTTTAGGCCATTGCGTTTTAGAAATAAGACATTTTTATGTGTTTTCTGGCCATTGCGTTTTAGAAAAAAAAACATTTTAATTGTTTTCTGGCCATTGCGTTTTAGAAATAAGACATTTCTTTGTGTTTTTGGTGCATTGCATTTTAGGTAAAAGACGTTTTTATGTGTTTTCAGTCCAATGCGTTTTAGAAAATACACTTTCTTTTGTGTTTTTAGGCTATTGCGTTTTAGAAAACAGACATTTTAAGTGTTTTCTGGCCATTGCGTTTTAGAAATAAGACATTCGTTTGTGTTTTTGGTGCATTGCGTTTTAGGTAAAACATATTTTTATGTGTTTTCAGTCCATTGTGTTTTAGAAAGTACACTTTGTTTTGTGTTTTTAGGCTATTGCGTTTAAGAAATAAGACATTTTTTTGTGTGTTCTTGCCATTGCGTTTTACAAATAAGACATTTCTTTGTGTTTTTGGTGCATTGCGTTTTAGAAAAGGTCATTTTTTAACTTTTTTTTTCATTGCGTTTTACACAACTGGGTTTTTTCCATTGCGTTTTACGCAACTAGGTTTTCAAATTTTTTTTCAAAAATATAGCAATAGTATACTCGTTTTAAAGATAAAAAACACTCGTTTTTTGGTGCAATTTTTATAAAAAAAATTAATGTCGTATGAAAAAGTTATTAATGTTTAAAAAATGGGGGGGGGGGGGATTGGAGGAGAGATA
Source organism: Helianthus tuberosus (assembly GCA_030545235.1). Classification (NCBI taxonomy): domain Eukaryota; kingdom Viridiplantae; phylum Streptophyta; class Magnoliopsida; order Asterales; family Asteraceae; genus Helianthus; species Helianthus tuberosus. The sequence goes on along the minus strand of JARYGA010036729.1, from coordinate 24,445 downwards.
AACTATTGTCCTGGATTGAATACAATGCCCTTCCACAAACCCACGCGCCTCTTTTATTACCTTCATTTTCCCTCATTTAATCTTGGCACTTGATTAAATCAATTGATGGTCAAGATTACTTCCTAGCCAAATAAACTTCCTATTATATCCTAACCCTTATAGGGTAAGGATATATAGAAAACCACTTTTATTGAGAAAACCCGGGAAACTCAAAGCTCCCGACATTTTTTTTTTGAAAAAAATAACACATATAATATACATCTTTTTAAGAGTTTTGGGCAAAAAAAAAAAAAAAACAAAAAAAAAAACAAAAAAGCGCCGAAGGAATTTAAAAAAAAAATAAACAAGTTTCAGCATTTTTTGCCTAACACGTGTTACACAACAAAGTTGCTGAAATTTGTTTATTTTTTTTAAAAATAATCCTTCGGCACTTTTTCGATTTTTTTTGCCCAAAACTCTTAAAAACATGTATATTACATGTGGTAATTTTTTCAAACAAAAAAAAGTCGGGAGCTTAGAGTTTCCCGGGTTTTCTCAATAAAAGTGGTTTTCTATTTATCTTTAGCCTTATATATATAGGGAGAGGATCATGAGAAAACTAGATATAAATGAGAAAACTAGAAAACTAACTAAAAACCACTAAAAAGGAGAGGGGAGACTTTTACACTGTGTTCCAGAGATCTACTTAACAGGGGGAGGGGAGGGGAGGGAAAATGGTGTTCCAGAGATCCACTTAACAGGGGGAGGGGAGGGAAAATAGGGTTTTTTTTGCCTGAAAATAGTCTTTCCAATTTGGAAAAACATGGAGGGGAGGGGAGGGGAGGGGAGGGAAAGGGAGGGATTTTTAACTCGGGAACACAGCGTTAATGAAGGAGGAGGGACTTTTAATGAAGGAGGGGTAAAATTGGGGAAAAAATATATATAACTTTTCAAACATTTCCCATTTCTCCATACGTTATCATTTTAAAACAAAAATGGCACCATAAGATCACAAATTTTTGTATCTTTCATTCAAATATATTCGAGCATATTTTTTATGAAATAAAAAAAGATTTATGGTGTCATTTTGTTTTCAATACTATTATTATAGTAGTGCACATGTGCAATATAACATGTACTACAATTGCATTACATGCTTAAAATTAGCTTTTTGAGTCTAGTTTAGCTTTTAGGGTTAGTTTTTTGGAGGTTTAGGATTAGGTTTAGGTTTTTGGATTTTGGGGGGGGGGGGGGGGGGGAGGGGGGTTTAGGTTTTTGGGGGGTGGGGGTGGGGGGTTTAGGTTTTTTTCGGGTTTATATTTAGGGTTTAGTTTTAGGTATTCGGGAGGGTTGGGGGGGGGGTAGGCTTTTGGTGGGAGGGTGAATTTAGGTTTTTGGGGGGTGGGTGTGGGGGGTTTAGGTTTTTGGGGGGTGTCGGTGGGGGGTGGGTTAAGTGGTTTAAGCTTTATGTATTAGTGCACATGTGCAGTACAACAAAAAAAAAAATTGAAAATTTTTTTCCATACATAAAAAGTAGCGATTTTTCTATAAAAAATTGTAAAAAAAAAAAAAATTGGTATGTTTTTAGGTTTTGTTTAGGCTTTTTTGATTAGTTTTTTGGTTTTCTCATTTAAACTAGTTTTCTCATGATCCATCCCCTATATATATATAAGGATGATGAATAGTAATTTCAAATTTAAAATAATATATAGCTTTTTAATATTTTATTATATTAATATATTTTTTTAATATTTACTTCTAACTTTTAGCACATTTTAATTTTTTTCTATTTACTTTTAGCTTTTAATTTATTTTTTCTTTTCTAAAACCATATTTCCTTTATCATTTATTTTGTTTTTATTAATATTTTCTTCTTTTTTTTTAAATTTATCTTTACTTTATCAATTAATTTTATATATCTTTATTAAATTATTGAAGGGGTATGGATCCAAAAACTTTGCGCAGGCGCATGGGAACATACCATAACCTCATTACATAAACATCTTTAACAGAACCCTGCACGGCAGCGCACCGGTTCTAAACGAAGATATGAAGAAAACAATCATCGATAACCATGCGCTGGAGAAAGGATAAAGCTAGCATTTAACTAACACCCCTACGCGGGCTCGCACAGAGGTATAGTTAGAATTGAAGTCAAGATCCCAAACATCTCCGCGCGCCTAGGACCAAGCCTTAGGCAAAAGTGTTCTTTCTGTTGTAACAGAATTGACACGTGGCAGGGGCTTAAAGGATTACAGCTGTAAACCTTCTGGAAGACCTCATCGTGCATAACCATTCGGTTATAACCGAATGATGACGTGGCATAATCCTGAGCATTCATCTAAGTGACGACGATGGCATCAACTTGGAGAAAGGTCTACCCGAATTCACTTTCCACGTGGCACCTCCCTAGCCATTGATCACATTCATGATCCGTGTGCTTAGACGTAACGTTAACGATCAACGCAAAAGGCCATAACCGCTTACGGAAAATGCTTTCCGTTACTATCTCCGTCAACAGATTTTCCCGCCCAAATCTAGCTATAAATAAGACAGGTCAGGTAAGATTTCACAATTTACACTCACTTCACTTTCATTACTAGTTCTTCTTCATCGAGATGTGTACTTATTCTCACGCAGGAGGGTGTCACGGTAAGAACCCCCATTCTCCCCGTGGCGAGTCTAACGGCTTTCTGTTTTGCAGAGATCACCGGAATAGAAGTTCATCTAAACCCCGAATCGAGCGAGAGGACTAACCCTTTTTATGCAGAACTGAACCCCTGGTTCGATTGATTCCGGTCATTCGAATTAGTGTTTCTTCATTGGCGCCCACCGATTTTTCAATTTTCATTCTCATCTTCTCGTTTTGATTCATTCCTTTTCATTCTCTGTTTTCTATGGCAGAGACTCCATCGAATCGTACATCAAGCCCTCGACCGGCGAATTTTACCCACGATCCTCGTGTCGAGGGGATCGTGGAAGAAGCTTCCGATGATAACGATGTCCGGCACAACGTTAATCATCAGAATGATCCTGTTACACCAGGAGCACAACACGAAATCCCGATGAGTTCAATTTTACCCCCTGGTGAAACTCCAATTTCATGGTACGTCAGATCTCAGGGTGCATTAAACGCAGTCTATGCACAACTCTGTGCACAGGCTGCTCAACCTGCAACTCAATCACGAAGATCTGCATCTTAGGTGTGAGCCCCGTCTGCACCACGTACATCGCATTACGATGTACCATCACGAATGTCCGTGGATGATACAGAAGTCTACTCCAGATCTACTCACTCTGAATCCAGGCGAAGAGATCACCATGATGAACAGTATTCCCACAGACGTCAGTCAGTCCATTCTCGGCTGGGCCCGCGTTCTTACCAGAAGCGGGACACTCAAACCAACGAATATGACAGGACGTATCAGGAAGGTGACAACACAAGCGTTTTTAGTCGATTGCAGCGAAATCACGCAAACTACAAACCAAAAATCCGTGCGGTTTATAACCCGGAAGCGGAGTATGATTACAATCTGATTTACCGACCAGCGGAAGCTGCGGAAAACTCAAAGTTTGTTACTGAGATTACTTTAGCTCCCCTTGAGAGGGCAAAGTTACCATCAAATGTGAGGAAGTTGAGCGGACTGTCAGATCCCGACGAACATCTATGCATGTTCACCTGTGCAGGGTTAGTCGGAGGATGGACACTACCCATGTGGTGCCATTTATTTGTCCAAACTTTGACAGGCGCGACACGATTGTGGTTCGATAACTTACCAGTAGGTAAGTTAACATCATGGGTAGACTTGAGGGAAAAGTTTCTGGTCCATTTCAGTCAACATCTAAGATCCGTTAGAGACTCAGCAGATGTTATGAACATCTGGCGAAGAGACGATGAGAGCCTGGAAGATTTCATAACCAGATACAACAAAGAGGTACTAGAAATCAGCGATGTACATGAACACCTGATCTGCGCGCAATTCAAATACGCGGTAAGGTGTATGTTATGATAAAAGTCCTGTCAGAAACAGAAGGCCTACCAAAAAGTTGGGAAAATTGATGGCTGTTGCTAAAGTATACACTCAGACAGAGCGTAATCTAAGCTCCAACACGCCACCACTACCACAGAACCTGTCCGCAAGACATGAGTGGGAATAATGGAAGAAAATTCAAGAAAACCTGGAAGGACTCAGCCTCAGGCACATACTCATCCGAAGATGTCCGCGCAACAATTAACAAGCTCGTAGCACAAAAGGAGGCTAAACAGGAGAACCGAGAAAGGCAGTGGACTCCTCTCACAAAGACACTGGCAGAGGTACTCAGCACTGAGGATTATCAATTCAAAACACCACCGTCGATGAAGAACAAGAGAGGACAAGACCCGAACCTTTATTGCGAGTACCATAAAGATAGCGGACACACCACAAACAATTGCATAAGTCTCTGCACAGAAATAGAGAAAGCATTAAAAAGTGGAGAACTCACCCACCTGGTTCAAAACGTGCGTAAAGACGTCAAGAAAATCACGCGCAGGGACGAAGGGCCGAGCAAGAAAGCAAAACAAACTTAAACCCAAGGCAGATCAACGCGCATGCAATCATAGCTTTCCTCCATAATTGGTCAAGTTCTTCAACTTACCAACTTATGATACAGGACTATTTGCAGGCGTCGTAATTAAGTATTACTATTTATCCTAAGAACAACTTTGTAACTCACAGCCTCTACGCCCTATCCAATCAATATAAAGTTTGTTACATTATTTCTATGTTATTACAAAATGCATGCAATTTCTTTTGGTAAGCACAAAAACACTATGGTAACCTAATACAAGTCTCATGAACGGTCAGCGATCACAAGTAACGCACAAGGGCCAGTCCTACGTTCACACATGAGCTTTATACCATCTTTATTCGCCTTACCTAAACAAAGTAATTGTATCCATGCAAGACATTGTAATTTAAACACATCATAGTTACTTGCGCAACAAGCGCATTAGCAACTAACTACATCCACCGCAGTGCATCAAAACGTTACTTGCGCTACAGCGCATTAACAAAACCTTAAAAAGGGATCCACATCCCAAACCTATTCAAAATACAAATGTTTAATGACGGGTGGTCCATAGGACAACCCTTAAGTGTGTTAAAAGACGAATTAATCCCTCATTTAATCATGTAATTGTCTTGAATTAGATGACTACAGTTGCTTATGTTTCAGGTGCATTTGGAGCTTAAAATGAAGGAAAACGCTGCTTTGGATGGAATGAATCGGAGCGGGCCAAACAAGGATTGGAAAGAAGAATAAAGGGGAAGTTTCAGGGGTCCACCGTAAATTACGGTGGCTACCATAATTTACGGTAGCCCCTGAAACTCCCAAAAAGCCACCGTAAACCAGTAGCCAAGCAGCGTAACACTTTGAAAGCTACCGTAATTTACGGTAGGTACCGTAAATTACGGTAGGCCTTGACGCAAAATGTGTAGCTACCCTTATTAAACCGTTTTCAAGTGTCTTTTCATGTATCTCATGATTGGAGACGTTTCTCTGGAGTTCTTGGGCGAATTTTAGCTTGTGCAAATGATGGGGGAACATTTCTAAATATTTTGGTTTGTATTTTAATTCGTATGAACTTTGATTTTGTTGGAATGATGATTCACCAAGCCATGTCCGGCTAAACTTTCGGTGATCATCTTAGGTGAATGTTTCTTATGACTATTGTGTGTTTACCTTTATTTCTAGAATAATAAACTTGGTTTGTTTGCTATGTTTATTATGGTGCATGAATGTTTTGATTATAACTTGTTAATTGATGTTTTGATTCTAGTCTAAATCGTACGTTCTTGGTGTCGTTGACAATCGAGATATCACGGGAAGGGTTAGGGTTGGATATTGATTAATTGATCATCGGGTAACAACCTCGCCTTTATATAATCCAAGTAATTCGTTCCCTTTTATCACAACAAACGTTTATGCATGAGTTATGTCTATGTAACTCTTTCTAGTTGGATTTATGCACAATTGTTAATGGAAACCGGAACCTAAGATGGCCATTCTCTCGTAATCTGATTAACAATCCAATTTTGTTTTGCAATTAGTTAATAATTTAGTTCTTAAAACCAAACAATCCAAACTCTTGAATTTTAATTTCTGCAAATTAGTTTACTTGTAGTTAATTCACAAAGCTATAGAATCAACACACTTTCCACAAACTCCCTGTGTTCGATACCCATTTGCTGCTATCTATTAGTTGTAATTTGGAATAAATTTGCGTATGACTACGACAACACGTCAAATTTTGGCGCCATTGCCGGGGAGTTGTGCGCAACGTGTGTTAATTTAGTAGTTTTGTTTGTTATTTTCGGGTTTACGCTAGTTGTGTTTAGTGTGCATGTACTACAGGTGTATGCATACTAGGGGCTCTCACAAGTCATCACCACTATCGTTTGATCTGGAAATCGAAAGAACTTTGCGGCAAAACCGAGTTTTAGTGCGAGAAAATAAAATTATTGGTTCACCCACTTCACCCATTAGACCTAGAAACATCATGGCTGACTCACAAATTCCACCCACTACGGGTCAAACGACCTCATCATTCATTCCTACATCAACACAACCTTCACCAAATACCACCATTCCAAACTCCAATACCGATCTTACTCCACCACATAAAATTACACCAACCAACACTACACCACCTATTACTACCCAAGTTGAACCTACCCTTACTTTTAGCCCAGCCACAACAATTCCACCACTTCCACATTTTTTCCCAACTACGGGTTATTCATCTTCTACCTATCCACTACCATAAAGCTCAACCGTCATTCATGCTACTTCTACATATCGACCACCAAACCAATCGGGTTTCCATTATTCATCTTTTCCTTATGTGCAATCTTCGGGTATAGGAGGAGATGGATATGATGATGGTTATGAAGAAGATTTTAAAGGGTACGAAGAAGAAGGTTTTTACTATGGGGGTGATGGAGGTAATTTGGGACCTCAAGGAGGAGCGGGTGAACAAAGTCAACCATTGCAACAAATTCAAGACATGGGTAGGCTACCGGTTGGGGTACAACATATTCGACCACAAGGGCCACAATTGCAACGTCTTACGCCTTTACATCAAGTTCGTCCACAAAATACACAACCTCAATTTCAAAGGCTGATTCAACAACCGCAAATGCAACAATACCAATTTCAACCACCATTTTCACCTCAAGGGCCTATGCAAGGGCAAATGGGTCAACCAAGAGCACCATTGTGTTTCCCGCGAAGATATCACCGGGAGGTAGTACGGGGAATCGAAGCTCATTTCCAACCCATTATCACTAACAATCCTTCTCCGGTAGTCATTCCTCATCATGCGGATGGAAGGACGTTTGAGGTTAGAACAACCGCACTCCAAAGTTTGCCAAAGTTTAAGGGGTTAGAAACGGAAGAACCTTACTTTCATTTGAGACATATGGCTCCATTTGCAACACTATTGGAGGTCAAGGGTTTTCTTCGGACAATGTCAAGTTGGTTCTCTTCCAATTTTCTTTGGAAGATAAAGCAAAAAAGATGGTTTCATACTCTACCCTCCGCGTAGATTTTTACATGGGCCGACATGCATCAAATTTTCTTGGACGAGTTCTACACTTCTCAAAAGACAAATGATGCAAGGAGAGGTTTGAGAAGCTTCCAACAACAACCGAGGGAGATGTTTCATGAGGCTTTTGAAAGGTTCAACATGATGTTGAGGATTTTCCTCACCACGGTATACAACTTTGGGAGTTGTTGAATGCGTTTCACGAGGGGTTGAGCTCGGAGGATGCTCGTGATTTAATGTCAATCACTAACGGTACGTTTGGTACAAATTTTGAGCATTATGATTGGCAATTTTTAGAGCAAATGGCGGTTGCTTCAAAGAGGAAGGCTCAATCTTTGAGACGGGCAAGGCATGTGATAGCAAGGCCACAAGTACATGGGGTAGAGAATGGAGGTGTGCAAACCACAAATCAAGTGTACAATGTGTGCACTAATTGCAATGAGATAGGCCACACGGCGGAAGTGTGTTTAGTAGGAGTGGTTGAAGAGCAAGTGGAAGAGGTGAATGCAATTCAAGGGGGTGGTCGAAACTTTAACATGAATTCGAACATATACCACCCCGGGTTAAGAAATCATCCTAACTTCCGTTATGGCAACCCGACGAACCAAGCTAACCCAAATTTCTAAGGAGCTCAAGGAAACTTTGCACCTCACCAACAATACAATCAAGGTAATTACCGGGGTGGAAGCAATTTTGGCTACCAAGGGCAATTTCAACAAACGGGTCAAGGTGGTTCTTAGGGTCAAACTTCATCAAATAGGAATGAGGTTATGGACATGCTTCAGGCAATGCAACAAGACATGCAAAAAGGTATCAACTTGATGAAGTCCGGATGCAAAAGGACGACGTTCGTGACAAGAGCATTCAACCACTAACAACTCAAATGGGTCAATTAGCAACCGATGTGGCGGAGTTGAAGAAAAGCAAAGGTCAACTTCCTAGCGACACCAAAGTAAATCCTTCCCATGGCTCATCACATAATGTTAATATTAACCATGTCAGTGTTTTAAGAAGTGGCAAAGAATTTAAAGCAAATTTGTCACCGGGGTTGGTTGATGGGGTGGTTGAAGATATAACGGGTAATGAAAGTGAAGAGGATGAAGTTTCACCACCTAGTGTGTCTAAAGAGGTTAATGTTGAAAACCCGGGGTTGGGTGAAATTCAAAAAGATAAAAAAGATGAAGGGGAGTCGAGTCAAGTCCCATTTCAATCGCCTCTACTTGACCCGGGCAGAAAAAAATTTATTTCAACAAGGGGTCCCCAAAAAGAGGAGTTGTGGGACATTTTTAAACAAGTAAAAGTCAATCTCCCACTACTTGATGCAATAAAGCAAGTACCCGCTTACGCTAAATTTTTAAAAGAATTGTGCATACAAAAAAGGCAACAAAAGAAAAAGATACCTAAGCGGCTAGACTTAACCAGGCAAGTGAGTGCGGTATTGAATGGGGAGCTTCCTCCTAAGCTCCAAGATCCGGGCACGCCATTAATAAATGTTCAAGTTGGTAATTTTTCAAATGTCAAAGGCGTTGCTAGATCTTGGAGCCGGAGTGAGCATTTTACCGGAGGGCTTATATGACCAATATGATTTTGGTCCATTAGCAAGGGTAGAGACAACGGTTGTTTTGGCCGATTTTTCTCATAAGTTACCTCGGGGGATGGTTCAAGATGTTATAGTAAAAATTGATGAGTTTTATTACCCGGTTGACTTTTTAGTCTTAGACTACTCATCCGCGGACCCAAAACAACAACAAAATGTTATTTTGGGTCGGCCATATTTGAGCACCACGCATGCTGTGATTGATTGTCGATTTGGTACGGTCGACATGACTTTTGGAAATCAAAAAATGTCATTGAATGTTTTTACTAACAATTCTAACTCTATTGGTGTTGATGAGTGTTTTATGGCAGATTTAGTCGACGGATGCAACCCGCATGAGTATGAGGAAGATAGTATGGATATGTGTTTTTGTTATTTTTCTGAACAGGTACATGCTTGTGCACTAAGGGTTGAAGAGGAGAAGCAAGATGCAATGGCATTGAAAGAGGGTCGACCGCCATGGACCCATCAATTTGAAAGCTTGCCGGTAGAAATCAATTCGGGTACCAAACCAACATTTGGAGGAACCACCGAAATTGGAGCTAAAAGACTGGCCAAGCCATTTGAAGTACACATTTTTAGGGGATAATGAAACTCTACCGGTCATTATTTCCTCTAATTTAGAGATGGCCCAAGAACAAGCTTTATTGGAAGTCTTGAAAGCGAACAAAGGAGCTATAGGATGGACGATTGCTGATTTGAAAGGAATTAGTCCATCAATCGTCATGCACAAAATCATCACCACCGAATATGCAAAACCGACAAGAGAAGCACAAAGAAGATTGAACCCGAATCTTCGGGAAGTGGTAAAAACGGAGGTAATTAAGTGGTTAGATGCGGGAATTATCTATCCTATTTCGGATAGTGCTTGGGTAAGTCCTACCCAAGTTGTGCCAAAGAAGGCCGACATTCAAATTATTAAGGACGAAAATGGTGAACAAATCGCCACCCGACCGGTCACTGGGTGGCGTGTTTGTATTGATTACCGCAAATTGAATGCCGACACTTCTAAGGACCATTTCCCGCTACCTTTTATTGACCAAATCATTGAAAAATTATCGGGAAAAAATATTACTGCTTTTTGGACGGGTATTCGGGTTACAATCAAATTGCAATACACCCGGATGACCAACACAAGACCACCTTCACTTGTCCATATGGCACTTTTGCCTTTAGGCGAATGCCATTTGGCTTGTGCAATGCACCGGCAACCTTCCAACGATGTATGATGAGTATTTTCTCGGACATGGTTGGATAATCGCTTGAAGTTTTTATAGATGACTTTTCAATTTTTGGCACTAGTTTTGAATCTTGTCTCAACGAGTTACAAAAAGTTTTAAAAAGATATGTTGAGAAAAATTTGGTGCTTAGTTGGGAGAAAAGTCATTTCATGGTGCAAGAGGGTATTGTGTTAGGCCACGTGATTTCGGAGAGGGGTATTGAGGTGGACAAGGCAAAAATACGGGTAATATCATCTTTGCCTCCACCAAAAAAATGTGAAAGGGGTAAGGTCATTTTTGGGACATGCGGGTTTTTATAGACGTTTCATTAAAGGTTTTAGTGTTATTACTAAACCTTTGTGTAATTTGTTATTAAAAGATGTTCCCTTTGACTTTACTAATCAGTGTTTGTAAGCTTTTAATATTTTGAAGGAACACTTGGTAAAAGCTCCCATCTTGCAACCACCGGATTGGTCAAAGCCATTTAAAATCATGTGTGACGCAAGTGACACTACAATTGGTGCAGTTTTGGGTCAAAGAATCGATAAAAAGCCGGTGGTGATTTATTACGCAAGCAAGACGTTGTCCGAAGCACAACTTAATTACACTACAACCTAAAAGGAGTTATTAGCGGTGGTGTATGCCTTGGACAAATTCCGGTCTTACATTTGGGGAAGCAAGGTGATCGTGTATTCGGATCATAGTGTGGTCCGGTATTTGATGGAGAAAAGTGATGCGAAGCCCCATTTGATCCGTTGGGTGTTATTGTTACAAGAATTTGATTTTGAAATTCGAGATAAAAAAGGAAGTGAAAACGTAGTGGCGGATCACTTGTCTCGAATTCCGATGGAAAGGGTTGATGATTTGAGCGAGATAAACGAACGGTTCCCCGATGAGCAACTACTAGTCGTGTCTACTTTCGTTGCACCGTGGTATGCCCATTATGTTAATTACTTAGCCACGGGTGCAATCCCAAGTCATTGGACCAAGAAAAGAAGACAACAATTCATGGTCCAAGTGAAGCAATACATTTGGGATGAGTCGGACCTTTTCAAGATTGGGCCCGATCAAGTCATTAGGAGGTGTGTGCCCGAAATGGAGGTGTTGGAGATTTTGACACATGCCCACTCATCCGCTTGTGGAGGTCATTTTAGTGGCCATAAAACGGGCTACCGGGTACTTTCATGTGGGTTTTATTGGCCCACAATTTTTAAGGATGTATGTGAGTTTGCACGGAATTGTGTTAATTGTCAAAGAATGGGAAGTATTTCAAAGAGGGATGAAATGCCTTTGCAACCGATTTTGGTTGTTGAAATATTCGATGTGTGGGGCATTGACTTTATGGGTCCTTTTCCGAATTCAAATGGATTCTTGTACATTCTAGTGGCGGTGGATTATGTCTCGAAATGGATTGAAGCTATTTCTACAAGAACAAATGATCATTCGGTTGCTTGTAAATTTGTTTAATCCAACATCTTTGCCCATTTTGGCGTTCCAAGAGTTATCATTAGTGATGGTGGGTCGCATTTCAAGAATTTCAATTTCGGAAAATTGTTGAAGCGGTACAATGTGAACCACCAGATCGCTACACCGTATCATCCGCACACTAGTGGACAAGTCGAGGTGTCCAACCGTCAAATTAAAGAAATTCTCATGAAGACGGTTCGAATGGATAGGAAGGAATGGTCAAGCAAACTAGACGATGCATTATGGGCATACCGGACGACCTACAAAACTCCAATTGGTACAACGCCTTATCGGATGGTGTATGGTAAGGGTTGTCACTTACCAATGGAGTTAGCTCATCGGGCGCATTGGGCAATCAAAACGATAAACGCGGATTACGACGAAGCGGGAAAGATGAGGATGTTGCAATTAAGTGAGATAGAAGAAATCCGAGACGAAGCTTACGAGTGCGCATCGGCATACAAGGATAAGTTGAAAAAGGTTCATGACGCGAAAATCAAGAAGCGAACCTTTGAAGTGGGTCAGAAAGTTTGGTTGTATAATTCGAGGTTGAAATTTTTTGCGGGCAAATTAAAAAGCAAATGGATGGGCCCATATGTCATTCGGCGACTCGGTAGATTTGGTGACGTTGATATCCAAGACATTCACACCAACAAGCAACAAACGGTGAACGGACATCGGTTAAAGCCATACTTGGAAGGAAACGACAACAATAACTTGGAGCTTGACAAAGTGGGCTACATCCTATGCTCGGTAGATGAAGAACAACCATGAGAGGCCCATGTTTGGTAGTGTACATAGTTAGTTTATGTTGTTTGTTTTGTTTTGTTTAGTTTGCACAATTCCGTATTCGCTTGAAGTTCGTGTTTGAAACAAGTGTGGGGACGGTCGTATGAATAGTTCTAGCATAGTGTTGAGGACAACACGGGATTTTCGAGGGGGTAGGGTAAATTTCCATGTTTTTGAAAAATATAAAAAACATAAAAATTAGAAAACTAAAAAATAAAAATAAAAACACTAAAAATTTGCATTTTTGGCGAAGCAGAAATCCCCAGGTGCCACAGTAAATTATGGTGGCTACCGTAATTTACGGTAGCCTGGGGATGTGGGTTTCTTTACGCTAGAAAGCTACTGCCTTACGGTAGTAGTTTTGTGCCAGAGGTCACCGAAAATTACGGTGGCTACCGTAATTTACGGTAGCCCCTGGCGATGGAAGGGTCACATCGGTTACATCATGTATATAAAAAAAATTATTAATTAATCACGTGAGTTACATCCCAACCACACGATTTCTGCCTATCTTCTCTTCCACACAACATCATCCATCACTCTCATTAACCCCCACAAGATCTTTCAAAACCCCATAACCTTCAAACCTTTAATTCTCCATAACTTTTCCAAATCTTAGCCAAATCAAGTGATTTTTGGGTCTATTTTGGCTAAAATTTCACGAACTTTCTGATTTTGGGGAGAGATTTGGAAGAAAACCCTGTTTTCTTGGCCGAATTCAAAACCCTACGTGGCGAATTTTTGGGGGTTTTGAAGCTTTTGATTTTCTTTGTGTTCTTGCATCTTCAACTCAAGGTATGTGATGATTTTACTTTATTTTTGATGATGCATTGTGAAGTTGAGGTTAATGTTGTTATTTTTTTTTTCACACACTTGCTTGTTTATAATTTTCGTCATGAAAAGATTGCTACTTGGAACATTGATATGGTTGTAGATGTAGGTTAATGCTAAATTTTTGAACTTTTGGGAACCTTTACATTGTAGAGGCACCATGCCCAAATTCTGTGAAAATATCATATGAAACTTTGTGTTTACTAGCATCTACAACCATAGTAACAAGCAAGTGTGGGGATTTTTGAGATAGGGGACTGATTTTTGTATGTTTGGTTGTTGTGTTGTGTTTGTGATGTGTGTAGGAAATGGTGAGAACGAAAGATAAAGCGGGAGCAAGTTCCTCAAAAGGAAAACAACCTAAAAAACAACCAAAGAAGCGGAGGTATTTAGGAAGAGATGATGATAGCGAGGAAGAGGAAGATATAGAGTTGGACCCGGCGGACAAACCGGTATGGGAAGCGGGTCCGTTAGATGATCAACCGGAGGAATGGCAGCCTACATTGTTCAATGATTGTATGAATCGCTTAAAAGACAAGACAGCTATGTTTATTTGTGAAAGAGAGGTTAGAGAGGTGGAGTTTGGTCCATTCAATGTATTTGCTCGGTTCCGTGCCTTGGGTTAGGAGGCTGCGTTAAGTTGCTATGACAAAGATAACAAGAATTTTTTAATGAATGAAATTCAGGAGTGGATGGCCACTCTAACATGCAATAAGTACGACAAGCCGTCTTAGATGAAGTTAACCGGCACTGTGAATGGAATAGATGTGGAGATGTCGTTTGATACATTGAGAAAGTTGGCGAGGTATGATATTTTTCCCGCACATGACTACATGATTCCGAGTCTTGATGATTGCTTCTCAAACCGGAGGCTCACCCAAGATGGAACGACATGTTGGCAGCGTTGTTCATACCGGGTACCTTTAGTGGAACGCTATATAGAAGGAACTTGAAAATTGAGGCCAAGTTGTTGCTTACGATTTGTATCTTAAATGTGATTCCAAGGAGAGGCGATAAGCAAGAAGTGAGGTTTCAAGAGGTGCCCATTCTCTACTCGTTGCTTCATGGGTCACCCCGTTTTTCGTTTCGGTATTTGGTAATGAATTATGTTTGGATATGCCGGAATAAAATGGGAAGAAATATCATTCTGTATTGTCGAATGATCATGGGGTTGCTTAAATTGTTCAAGGCTATTACACCGGAAGACAAGGGGGCACCACAGAGGCACAAGCCGTTTGACATTAGGAGAATGGGAGTTGGATGGTCTTATGATGAATCAGAGCGATATCATAAGTTAAAGTCGGAAGGTCAAAGGTGGCGTGCTTTGAAGGTTGATGCGAGGGCATTATTATCGGGCGAGACAAACGAGCCCAAAAGAGAGGATGAGCCCCTGAGTGGGGATGAAGACTACGCTGATGAACAGCATGGTGAACCTATGGATGTGGGTCAAGGAGGTCATGCACATGGTGGAGGTTTATTTGATTATACAGAGCGCTCGTATGAGCCAAATTGGGCATATGATGGAACCATGCAAGAAATCGTTGAAAACCAATGTCCACCGGCATCGGTATTTGATACATGGTCGGGGTCTGAGTGCACGTTCTTTTATCATCAAACATGGACGGGGGCTAGTATGGAGCGGGCATTGAAACATAACTTTGATCGACAGGAGTCATGGAACCGCACACATGCTTATGCCTTCGAGCAAGAGATGAACAACAGGTACAACGATGATCAAAACCGGCGAATGGACGCGGATTGGCATGCGGGGCGGCTGGTGGTTGTGGATCCACCTCCGATGGATTATGCATCTCTACCACCTTATGATGGTAGTGTTTTGTATCCGACACCGCCGCTACATCATTCGCAATGGGTGGACCCCCGTCAAGATCAACAACATGGAGCCTAGCAACTAGGAGGAAGTGGAAGTGGTAGCGGCTCGTTTGCTTTTGGAGAATGGTCGGAGATGATGGCTTCCATCTTTGGGCCTCCTCAGCCGCGTTACTATTAGCCAGGTTGTGCTCCTTCTTGTATATTTTTGCGAATATTTGTTTGTTGATGTTCATGGTTGGGAGGATGGGTGGTGTATTGGTTTTTGTTGTTTTGTGTTGGGTTGTGTGAGTTTGGTGGTGTTTATGTTTTTATAAAAAAAGAAAAAATATATAAAATAAAAAGACCAAAAAGAAATTTGGGGTTTGAGATTTTAAGCTTTTGTTGATGATTGAATGGTTTTAGCGATCAATTCCTTCCAAAACCATACATTGGGGTCAATGTATCCCAAGTGTGGGGATGGGGGGAAAATTTTGATGGTTTTTAAAATTTTTAAATGAAGCGAAACATTGTTGGAATTTGAACACCTTGGACTAACTCCGAGTGACACACCAGCAACCCTTATTTACCCTTTTATCTTGGTAAGAGTTGAAGCCACAATTGTAAATAAATAATGCTTGTCTTTGATGAGAGTGGCAATGGGTGGGGGTGCATTAGAACTTGTGCTTGAAGACGGTTCGAGGCCTTAGTTAAACATGAATATAGAAAGGATAAGGGCATTTAGGTAGCCTCGTCAAAGTGTGTGCGAGTGTGGTATTTGGGGGGTTGGACCTCATAAATTATATATATGAGCTTGGTAGTGAGAGGGGCGGGGGTTTGGACATTTAGTTGCCCATTTTCTGCCTAAAGCCAATCATTTGTTAACCCTTACCTAGTTCCCCTAAAATTTAACCGATTTAACCCGGTCTTATAGTGTTAGTAGTTGTTATAGTTGTGTTTAGATATGTTATGTTTAATGTTTCTTGATATTCCTCTATGTTAAAAAAAAAGTGAAAAAGCAATGAAAAAAATGAAAAAAATGATGTATGAGTTGTCTTGTATATAGAAGTTTATATTTTGTTTTGTTTGTTTCATTGTGTAATAAAAGACCGGGTTAAATCTTTCGCTACTGCATATATATTTCCATTTCCTACCCGTATGCCTAGCCACGTTACAACCTTAAAGTCCCTTTGATTTGCATTGATGTTTTGACACGCGTTAGGTGGAGGACCGATTTAGGTAGAAGCATATAGTTGTGCAATCACCCGTTTGCCTTTTGTGTGTCTAGCTTATCTTTGCTAGTGCTTACTTGTAGCCGAGAGGAGAGATTTAGTGAGGGGTGTGTTACTTGAGAGTTAAGAAAGGGTTAGTAGAAGGATGACATGTTTATGCTTGATTTATGTTGATCGCTTGTGCACTTGAAAATGGTTTTTGATGGGTTGATTGGGGCAATCAACGGTTAAGTGTGGGGATGTGACGGGTGGTCCATAGGACAACCCTTAAGTGTGTTAAAAGACGAATTAATCCCTCATTTAATCATGTAATTGTCTTGAATTAGATGACTACAGTTGCTTATGTTTCAGGTGCATTTGGAGCTTAAAATGAAGGAAAACGCTGCTTTGGATGGAATGGATTGGAGCGGGCCACACAAGGATTGGAAAGAAGAACAAAGGGGAAGTTTCAGGGGTCCACTGTAAATTACGGTGGCTACCATAATTTACGGTAGCCCCTGAAACTCCCAAAAAGTCATCGTAAACTAGTAGCCAAGCAGCGTAACACTTTGAAAGCTACAGTAATTTACGGTAGGTACCGTAAATTACAGTAGGCCCTAACACAAAATGTGTAATTGCCCTTATTAAACCGTTTCAAGTGTCTTTTCATGTATCTCATGATTGGAGACGTTTCTCTGGAGTTCTTGGGCGAATTTTAGCTTGTGCAAGTGATGGGGGAACATTTCTAAATATTTCGGTTTGTATTTTGATTCGTATGAACTTTGATTTTGTTGGAATGATGATTCACCAAGCCATGTCTGGCTAAACTTTCGGTGATCATCTTAGGTGAATGTTTCTTATGACTATTGTGTGTTTACCTTTATTTCTAGAATAATAAACTTGGTGTGTTTGCTATGTTTATTATGGTGCATGAATGTTTGATTGTAACTTGTTAATTGATGTTTTGATTCTAGTCTAAATCGTACGTTCTTGGTGTCGTTGACAATCGAGATATCACGGGAAGGGTTAGGGTTGGATATTGATTAATTGATCATCGGGTAACAACCTCGCGTTTATATAATCCGAGTACTTCATTCCCTTTTATCACAACAAACGTTTATGCATAAGTTATGTCTATGTAACTCTTTCTAGTTGGATTTATGCATAATTGTTAATGGAAACCGGAACCTAAGATGGTCATTCTCTCCTCTGATTAACAATCCAATTTTTATTTGCAATTAGTTAATAATTTAGTTCTTAAAACCAAACAATCCAAACTCTTGAATTTTAATTTCTGCAAATGAGTTTACTTGTAGTTAATTCACAAAGCTATAGAATCAACACACTTTCCATAAACTCCCTGTGTTTGATACCCATTTGCTGCTATCTATTAGTTGTAATTTGGATTAAATTTGCGTGTGACTATGACAACACGTCATTTAACAACCACAAAAGTATAGAGAACCTAATCTAGGTCTTCATCATCATCTTCTTCTTCTTCTTCTTCTTCTTCTTCTTCCGGAAACACTTCCTTTAATTCCACCACAAAATCTTCAGATTGCAGCACAACAGTGACTAGGTCCATCACAGGAAGATGCAAAGTGTTGTATTCAGCCTTGGCAGCAGCATGGGCAGCTTCAGTATCTACTCCGTGCGTAGTGGACCTGCTGGCATCCCAATCAACCTTTAATGCATTTATAACATGTTGGGTACATTCTGTGTACCCTTGGGCATACCTATCATTACGCGCAGTAGTCAGCAGATGCGCAACCGTTTTATCCAACTCATTGGAGTTAAGGACAGAGTTGGCAACCTGCGCAATATAGGAAATAAAAACATGAACAACTACATCAAAATATCGCATAAAACTGACACACTTACACTTATGATCCCGCGATGCTTCATCCAGAGCATGTCATTCTTCAACGGTTCAACATGACTCTCCGCCGTCGCTCGAGCAGTTTCAGAGTTTTCTAACTTTTCTTCGGTTTCACTCAGGCAGCGGGAAGTCTCAGCTTTTTCAACCCGATCAAGCTGCAAATCTTTTTTAGCAGATTCGAGCTCCGCCTTAATTTGTTCCTGGTCAGATAATAAAGAGGTGAGTTCGTCTATCTCCTTATTCTTAAGGGCAAGTGTGGCGCATGTTCTTACCTCTCTCTGTTCACTCCTCTCCCGATGAGAACGGGCCTCATCCAAAGTTGTTTCAGCTTCCGCCTTCTCTTTCTTCAGCCTCTAAATTTCTGCATCTTGTTTCTTCAGCTTCTCAACCTCTGCCTTGAGATTGTTGATAATATTGCGAAGACCCATTTTTTCATTATTGTCTTTCTCGCAGATTTCCCTCCAACGTTTCTGCTCCTCTGAAAGTAAAGCGGCTTCAGCCTCTGCTTTCCTTTTCCATCCTGCGGCAGACCACTCTTAAGTTTTTTTATCACTCTCAAACTTGGCCCGATCAGATTCCAACTTAGCCCTCAACAGGGCAACTCGGGCCTCTTCTTCAGAAGCCTTTTTCTTGGATGCTTCAACAGTAGACCATTCTTTATACATACTGTGCCACTCGCGCACAATACGTTGTGTAGTGGAAGTGAAGCTAGCAGCTTCTTTAAGGTAGGCATGATAAGACTGATCATGAGAACGATCTTCTTGAGACTTCATTTCAGCAGGCGGAAAGGTACCTTGTAACCAATCACGACAAACCCGCCAGTCTGAAGAAGTGTCGCCTTTTTTCAGCTGGCATGAATCTTAGAAGCCTTCTTCTCCGAATAAGTCCTGTAATAATAATCCCCCGGAGTTTCCTCTGGGCGGATAGGGGAGTTTTCTTCATCATGGGCAAAAGAGCCCTGATCACCAGCTGGGCTCCTCTCAATATTTACAGGCACAAAAGCAGGAGCAGAGGTAGGGACAGTTACTACAGGGTCTTCATGAGTGGACTTCCCTTTCCCTAGATCATGCGCCACAACTTCAGGAGACTTGGGCTGAGCAACGTCAACATCCGCAGTCTCCGGTTCCACAACCTTCTCCATTTCTATCTCAACCTCAACAGGTTTCTCAATTTCAGGATTTTCCACCTCAGCAACTTTCTCTGCCTCGTTTTCAACAGCTCTTGTACTTTCTAGCTGCTCCCTAATCGATGCACGAGGTGGTGAAAGCAGGAGATCATCATTAATAACAGATGATGGATCTGCACGAGCAGAAGAAACTGGCTTTTCTGCAAAAACAAAGGCTATATTAACATACAGTGCGCATAAATAACGAATAAAGAAGATACTCACCTAGGGGAGGTTTTGCTATAAAAGCATATAAGTTGCCTCTTTTGCCAATCTTTCTTTTCAGCACCTTCTTAGGAGGCTGTACCTCAGTCTCAACTTCAACCTGTTTTCTATTCGCCGCCTTCGTTTTCACTAAAGGCTCTGGACTTGACTCCAAATCAATGGGGTCATCTGGATTCGATGCAGGGATATCAGCGGTATCCCGAGGATCCGATTTTGGTTTCTTTACAACTACAGGCGCAAGTCCTTCCAACTTGTCAGACACCACTACATAATCACACCAGGAGACAGAGGAATGGCGCGTACCTTTCTTCCCTCCCTTGACATTCTTGGCCTTCGACGATTGAGCCTTCGACGTATCAGTCTTCTTCGGCGCAATAATAGCAGCTGGTACACGTTGCTTCTTCTTCTCAGGGCTTATGCCCAAGTTAGTCAACTCACCTATTTAAAAGAAAATATTTCAATATTACCCCACGCGCAAAGACAGCAAAGAGTAATATTGTAATATTAATCAAAAACCAAAATTAAACTTACCAGTACCAGTCGAAGGTTGCGCAGCCAGATCTTCATCCCGCGGAAGGGCAACATTCCTGACTATCTGTAGATACCAAAGTTCCTTATCAGCTCTCTTCGGAACGGTGGCCATCCTCCCGTTCTCCCTCTTGTATGCAACAACATACAAGGAAACAACTACAAAGAGAAACACAGGAACAAATTATTTATAAAAAACAAAAAAACAAACAAACGGTAAGAAAATACCAAATCTTACTTTTATCACCCTCCATGTACACTGATTTGTGTTCACGTTCCATCTTCCAGAAAAGACTCATGCCAACAGCAACTAGGGCTCTCTCCGGAAGTTCAATCGACGGAACATCTTTCAAATCCTGATACCAAACCTCCGAATAGGGAGTCTGTATGTTCTCTACGACAATGTCTTCCGTACCTCTAAAATTCATCTTCATCGGAATCACGCCGGCTTTAATGAAGAAAAATTTTGGTTTCCAATAGTGAAAGGATTTTGGGGGGTGCAACAAAATTTTCTTTGCCGAAGAACGCTGGGCAAAGGAATAAAAGCCCTGAGAGCAGTGCATTTGATACAACACCCGAAAACGGTTAACCGCCGGTTCAATATACATTGACCGACAAAGGAATTCGAAATGACGGATTTGAACCATTCCGATCGGGTGTAGTTGAGATATATGAAACTTATAATATGCAAGGATGTCAAGAAAAAACCTTGTCACCGGCAATTGGAAGTTGCCTTTAGTAAAATAATCCTAGAACAAAGTAATATACCCGGCCGGAGCGTCGGCTGCCGTCTGACCATCATTTGGGTATCGAACACCCCAACTTTTAGGGAATTTAAAATTCTGAACTAGGCCATCAAACACGTCTTTCGACCACTTCAATGGTGGAAGGCCGGTAGACATCTCTTCCGACGAATCCTCGTGACGTTCTTCGTTAGACATAAGGGGAAAAGATTTACAGTTTTCTTCAATGGTGGAAGGCCGGTAGACATCTCTTCCGACCGGATGACCTGATTTGTAGGAACACTTCACATTTTACAAAATGCTACAATGAAAACTTCAAAGCTCATACACAAACACATCCTTCCCAAACGGACAACCCTCCGACCGAATGGTCATCCGTCTAGATGACCATCCATCCGAACGGTCATCCGATCGGATCACTATCCACCTCATATCTCACCGACACGCTACTTTATGCAATGTTCAACGCTCACACTGTCGTACTGTGATCAGACTAACCTTCCAGCACTCCCTTCAATCTAAGACTGTGTTTAAATCGTTAAACACGATCTCTGAGTATACAGGAATCCCTTTTGCTTTACACTTTTGGGTGTTACATATGTTACTTATATCAAATCATATCGACACACAATGCAACTACTTTTATACGATAACCGCTTTGCATGTTATACACGTTATTTGATGAATGCTTGTATGTTATGTTTACACAGTGATTGTTGCCTTACACCTTAGCAACAATAGTACTATAGTTTGGACTCAGCACCTGTCGTGGACAGGGGTTGTTAAGGGTATTTCTTCATGTATCACAGTGGTGATATGTGTTGCGCACTGTGACAACCATCAAAAATTACACGTATCCGTACAAATTAATTAATATTAAATTGGTGCTTAATGATTGTGCTTGATTACAACTGCTGATTTAACTGCTTTCTGATTCTGTTACATACATACATACATATGCATCACATTCATATTGTCACTCCATTTATTACACACAAACTCTAGTGACAAACTTGATGCACAAAGCACAGTTAGCACAGTGAGCGGATAACTCAGACACATGCTGACAATGCCAGCACATAGACAGACACTATATTGAGGCACAGTATGAGCCAGGAATAAAGTATCACACTAAGGTAGTGTGTAGGGAAGTGAGGACCATAAAACTGCGTCACCAGGTGATAGTTTAGGTGCCGGAATGTGCCTAAAACCCACTTTAAGTGCAGAATTCTGCACTTAATAACAAAATTCAGCATTTAATCATGCTAGTCACTTGCAAAAATATGGCAAAATGATCCTGTATGCTTTCCTAAGTGTCGGGAACTGAAAGGGTCACTAAAAGTTACATAAAGGACACTGTACAATAGCACTTAGCACTTTAATGGAACGGTATCCAACCGAACTACCGGACATTACCCGAAATACAAAAATATTGTTAAAAACATTGTTACACTTTTTCGGAGCGAGTTATGGTCCCCGAGCACTATAACACCTTACATAATACCCGGTACACACTAAACACTAGACATAATATTAAACTCCCACTAATTAACATTTTACCATCAAACTTTACAATTAACCCCCCCCCCCATTGCATATAACCGTCCCTATGGCCCCACACTTCAAGATTTTTTTTTTCAAATCTTTTTAAATCACTAAATAATCTCTTCTTGGAAATTACAAGATCATGATTAGACCTTGTATGTACTCTTGAGGACATGTAATCCATTGGATAAAAGAGTTTGATTTATAAATAATCAACATCATCTTCACCACTACAAAAAAAAAATCACTCTCTTCCCCTCTCCGTTAAAAGCTTCGGCCGAACCCCTTGTCACCACCATCTTTTTTTTTATTTTGATACAAGTATTCCAAGACTCTTACAAGGTGCACAAAGGTGAATCACGAAGAGTGGAGCTCACAGATCGTCAAGGACCTCCCTCGTGTGCTTTTATCCACCCGTTTTCTCTAGTGTTTCTTCCCTAGCTTAAAAGCTAGTAGTAAGCTTCTTGATCCTCATTTACTTCATATTTATGGTGGTTAATAGTTATGTTATGATGAAAATACAAGAACACTAAAAGATCATAAAACCTAAGTCTTGCACATAAAGCTAATATGATGATGTAATAAGATGAAATCTTGATGAAATAAAGTTGTTTTGATGTTGTTGTTGTTTATTTGATGATTGCTAGTAATAGGATGTTTAACATCATGGTTAAACTTCTTAAAGTAAGATTAAAAAAACTTAAGTTAACAAGTTCGGAGGTGATTAGTGATCTACATAAAAGAATCACCTCCATGTTTCAACATAAACTTGGTAACAAAGTGATATCTTGAAAAATAAGTGAACTAAGTGAGTAGACGGTCGTATGGACCTGAGGTTTACAAATGATTTTTTCTAGACAAACCAAGTTAAAAGATAGCTTACTTGTTGCTCGTTATCCATTCACTTGAGGAGGATTGGGTGCGTTTGTGCCGTTTGAGTTTCTTCCCTCCTCATCCTCCCCCATCAGCATGAGGATTTTTGGTCTGTTGCATGTAGTGTTACTTTTGATGAGAAGACAGCGATTGAGCCAGACTATACAGCATTTTGAAGACCACATTTTGACATCATGACTTTTGATATTTGATATTTGGTTGTTGTAAATGACTAGATGGTTCAGACAAGGGTGATGTAGCCCCTAGTCAGTTTTGATGTACGATACATTTATAAAACTTGTAAACATTGTATTGTGGTCTTGATTATATGATAAGCTAAATCGCAATGTTCTCATTATATGCGTTGTTGAATTATTTGTTTGATAGCATGGGATGTTATGTGTTATTGTATTGATGGATGTTATTACATACGCATATTACTTACTTGTCACACCCCCAAAATACCATACGTGGAAAACCCCCGCGATGCGTGTGACATACCAGGATCTTAGCCATCAATCACATTGAACTCATAGGTATATGTAAATAAAACTTTCATTGATTAACCGTAAGTGTTACAACGTTACAATATTTCACAGTTTACAGCGGAAACATAATTCATTCGTTAAGAGTTTATAACCACATGTAAAAGCCATTTGTGTTGTGTTATGTTTCCATGTATCTCGACCCATGACCACTCCAACCTCCCAGACAGCAAGTCCCAGTCAATATGCACCTAAAGACCTGCAAGGCATGTAACAACGAATCAACAACAAAGTTGAGCGAGTTCATAGTTGAGTGTTCGTTTTAAGTCGTTTACGAAAACATAGTTTGTCTTTAGTTGTCTTACTTGCCGCGGGGTTTACCCCATAGTTGAAAATATGATTAACCAGTTTACCCTGTTTCCCAAACATATCCATAGTTGGTGGGGGCTTCCCATGTGAATTACCAGTTTACCCTGTTTCCCAAACATTTACGATATTTAGTGGGGGCTTC
>JARYGA010036728.1:0-21372 GCA_030545235.1 Helianthus tuberosus | reverse complement strand
CAGCCCAGCTACTACCGTTGGTCTTGTATTTGTTGCATCAACAGTACCGATACATATATTATTAGGTCGGTTCCAGTTCTTTTTCGTACGATGGCAAGACAATATTCGTTTTCAATAATATTTATACTGCAATGTTGAAAAAAAACAATCGGTTTCAGTTCGGTTTAGTACGATGGTAGCACATTATCCGTTTTCAATAAATTTATATCGCAATGTTGAAAAAATAAACATAGAACGCAAGTTATTAGAAAAATAATCAAAAGATATGATAAATAAATATAATTAAAAAATTGAAGACTTTGCTTTAATATTATATATATATATATATATATATAATATTTAAAAAAATCAAAATCACTATCTATGAAGACTTTGTTTTAATTTATATATATATAGGGAGAAGATCATGCGAGAACCACCTCTTATTGCGAGAACCGCGAGAACCAATGTGAACACAACCAAAAATGCCTAAAAATAGCTAAAAATCACACAAAATTTTTTTTTTTTTTTGAATTTTTCAATATTTTTTATAAAAAAATCGCTACTTTTCGAAGCAAAAAAAAAAAATTTTAGATATTTTTTTTTTTAAAATAAAATTTTTTTTTGCTTCTAAAAGTAGCGATTTTAACATAAAAAATATTAAAAAATTCAAAAAAAAAATTTTAGATTTTTTTTTATTTTTTTAGATTTTTTTTAGGTTTTTTGGGGTTTAGTTTTTAGCATTTTAGCTTGGGGGGGGGGGGGGGTTAGGTTTTTGGGGGGTGGGGGAGGGGGGTCTAGGTTTTTTTTTTGGGGGGGGGGGGTTAGGTTTTTTTTAGGTTTTAGTTTTTAGCATTTAGCTTGGGGGGGTTTAGGTTTTTTTTTTGGGGGGGGGGGGGGGGTAGGTTTTTGGGGGGGAGGGTGGGGGTTAGGTTTTTTTAGCTATTTTAGGTTGTGTTCACATTGGTTCTCGCGGTTCTCACAATAAAGGTGGTTCTCGCATGAGCTCCTCCCTATATATATATATATATATATATATATATATATATATATATATATATATATATATATATATATATATATATATATATTATAAATTAAATATTATTAAAAAATTAAAACAACTAGTGAAATTTTCTCACGCTTCGCGACGAGAATTCAGTCGGTAATTGGTATTTGTTCGGTTTGTTACGGATTTAACACTCATATAGTAATCGAAAGAGAAAACCTTACATCAACCGAAAACAATAAAAACGAATATCAATAACGGTACCAGTATTGTTCAGTTATATTTGTTCGATTGGTTTGCGTTCTATGTCTATTTTTTCAACATTATGATATAAACTCTATTGAAACGGATATTGTGCAGCTATCGTACAAATATGTACCGAAACAAACTGAACAACATTTGTATTAGCACCGCTATTTTTTTTATTATTTTTTGTATTTTATAATCTAACACCATATCGCTAAGTACCAAATCGAACAACATTGGTACCGGTATGTATTATTTTTATAGTTTATTGTCTACTAACGTATATCATGCCGCTATCTTAATGTACCAAACCAAAGCCGAACGGACAAAATAAATTCCATATCAATATTTATTTTTATTGTTTTTTTCATTCGATAATCTGACATTGTATCGCTACCATATCGTACTCAGCACCATTAGTACCGATACATGTATTCATCTTTATGGTTTCCGTTTTTTTTTCATTTATACGAATCTATCTGCAACAAAATGAATATCGGTACAAGTACCATGACAATACAAGCATATCGATACCGTTCGAACAACATTGGTGTCGGTATCAGTGTTCATATTTACCATTATCAGTTGATTATATCGAGTGTGTGTATCGTACCGATACAATTAACGAACCGAATGGATACCGATCCAATGCTTGCGGTAACGTATCGTCACCGACAACAATGTTGTTCGAACGGTATCGATATGTTTGTATTGTCATAGTACTATAAGACCCTAACACGCTTTAACTGAAAAGACGCAGCGGAAACACGTGCCATAAAATTTCTTTCATTACAAACGTCTTGACTTACTTGAAAGTGTGTTTTAATATGAATCTTTTACATAAATAAGGTATAAGTCATGTTTACTAAAGTACATACTCAATTATCCCCGTACAATCTACTTTGTGACCCGATCTTCGATCTCTATTCCTCGTGATAACCGCCTGCGATTCGTACAACCTGCACTCACCACATGCATTCATAACATTAGTATACAATACATAAACAATATTCAATCTCGTACACTTCCCATTTCCTTATCTTTCTAACTTTAAGCATTTCATCTGCATATCCATGTCCTGGCGAGTCTTCAATAATGTACCTGCATTACCTTTCATTCTCAAGGCACACTATTAATAACGTATTACTCAACGTACCCAAATCACGCGTACATACATTCTTACATGCATACATACACATCTGCATACGTACATGCCTTCCTATATCTCTACAAACATGCATAAACTCATACGTACCTTCATATATACCAAACACACATCTACATACGCACATACATTACTACGTCTCTACATACGTACATATACACATACGTACCTTCACATATACATAAATGCATATCTACATACGTACATACATTACTACGTCTCTACTTACTTGCATACTCACATTTACACATTCAAGATCTTACCGAACTCTTGTATACTCATACATATCTTTATGCTTACATACGTAGACATCCACATGCATACATACCTTCCCATATCTTCACATGCATACACATATATACACATCTACAGATGTACATACCCATATATACACATACAAGCTCTCACATACTTCTTACATAATCATACATTAATTACATGGGACTTTGACTTAGATTTATAGCCCATAGACATCTAAGGAACCATCAAAATCATGTTTGGAAAGTTCGCCGTAGTCCATGGATAACAAACCGAAGCCTACGATACATAAATCAACTTAAATAACAAATTTTTAGGTTTTTGAACTTGCGGAGGGCGTCGGCGACGGCCCTTGCAATTACCCGTAGCCAAAAATCCCCGTAGACAGCCAAATAACCCGTCAGCCAAAAACTCACTTTCTGGAGTCCGTCGGCGACGCCCCCATACCCGTCGGCGACGCCCTCTAGAATTTGCAGTTTTCTGCAGTTCCGTTTCGTCGTCCGTACGCACTAAAACGCGCATAACTTTTGAACCGTTTACCCGTTTAACCTCCCGTTTCTTCCTACATGCTTGTAAATTCACATTCTATCATATTAACTTGAAATCCAACATCCGGTTAATGAAAATATTCACTTAAAGCTCTCGGCTTTATATACCCGCTTTCACTTATTCGACCCGTTCATGCATTCATCAACATAACTTGATTGTTTGACCTAAATTCCCCATGAACCTTATAATTTCGACGTCGTCTATCATATAAGGTTCCAAACACGGGTTTCTTACAACATCCCAACCCATTTCCACTTAAATGTTATTTTGACCCGTTAAGGGTATTTACGCATTTTTAAGGACTTTGACTCGCAAAGATCATACTTTTCGCTTTCATACATGTCCAAAGTAATCATTTAATCTAATGGCTTATTTCTAAACAACCTCTTAAAGTCATTCGCCCGATATACCTATCAAGGGCATTTTTGTCAACTTCGCTCCATCCTTTACAACAAAGGACTTCATTTCATATTTAGCCAATCTCACTACTTAACTATAACTCTAATTACACATACCCGGCTCGGATCAACGCTATGACCCGTTTTAATACTTCATCCGCTAAATTGCTCGTTAATAACAACGAATTTCCTTTCGCTATTCATTTTGTGAATTCACAACGCTTGATAAAACAATTCATTAATCGATATTGTCAAATGGTGATATCTTCACCATTTGACCCGTTAAATCTAAATATCCATTTTATCCTTGTGGGATTTTAATTATCCATCATCCCATCCATGTAACTTATTCCTTCGTTAATTCGCAACCAAAATTACCATAATACCCTTTTATCCCTTTTTAACCATCAAACCTAGTTTCTTGTCATGAACACATGTTCCGACCCGTATCAAAACTTGTCGGAACTTCATACCTCATTTATAAACTTATCATATTCATAATCTATACAATGAAAAGGTATTCTACAAGGAGGGTGTAAGCTTAACTTACCTTGCATCCGAGTACGCTTCCCGTGCACATAAGTTCCATTTGACCCGCTTCTTTCCCAAGCTTCCATGTTGCTTATCAAGCATCAACTATCATATATCATTCTCAAGATAGTTAGCTTATTCATCATTCATCACAACCTTTACATTACACGGATCTTATATGGAATTTATCATTCAACTAGTTCATGCACAATCTCCTAATCTCATACATAATTCATCCAAATCCTTCTACTAATCAACATAAATCATCCATGCATGAACATCAAACATATTAGCATCACATTTCTTTCAATTCCTCTAGCAAGAATCCATCATACACATCATAATACATCAATCTTAAGCAAGAAGTTGGACTTGGGTGATCTTTCAAGTCGTCATCATCACCATAATCAATGGGTTTCACTTAAAAACATCAAATTAACCCAAACCATGCA
The DNA here is from genome assembly GCA_030545235.1 of Helianthus tuberosus. Lineage (NCBI taxonomy): Eukaryota > Viridiplantae > Streptophyta > Magnoliopsida > Asterales > Asteraceae > Helianthus > Helianthus tuberosus. The sequence goes on along the minus strand of JARYGA010036728.1, from coordinate 16,785 downwards.
TAATCCATGTTCCAAATGATGAATCTAACACATACTCATGCTCAATTTCATACAAATTCGTGATTTACAACATAACCCACTTCGTGCATAATCACCAATCTAACTTTTAAGACATACCTTGCGATCCCCTTGTGAAGGTGATCATTAATCTATGCTCGGTTATGAGTTTAAGCTTCATCTTGCCTTTCAATTTGAAGATTTTGAAGAAACTAGGGTTTGAACCCTCTTTCTCCTTCCTGATCATCGACACACACACACACACACTATGTGTGTGTGGTGTTTTAATTTTTTGTTTTATAAAATCATGTTTCCCACTTAGCGGTTTTGGTCCCTCTAGTTTCATTTTGGTTAAATAAGAGATTAAAACTCATTTCTTTATATCAACCGGGTTTTAATTTACCAAACCCGTTTTTGGGGTGTTACAAGTACTTGTGGTGATAGGGTAAGGTTATTGTAAAAAAGACCAAAAGTGTGAGAAAGGTAAGAAAGAATCTCAGCCATTAGATCTAAATTAATTGAAAAGGGTAAACAAGTAATTTTATCATTAATTCAATTAATTAAAAACTTACCATAACCGCCACCTTAATTATAGGAAGTATATAACACCATTCAGCAAGTATATAACACCATTCAACATTCAGCAAGTATATAACACCATTCAGTAAGTATATAACACCATTCAGCAAGTATATAACACCATTCAGCAAGTATATAACACACCATTCAGCAAGTATATAACACCATTCAGTAAGTATATAACACCATTCAGCAAGTATATAACACCATTCATTGACTAAACATCTGATCGAAACATTTTTTTCTCTATATAAGTATAGCAATATGGTACTTATATTAAAGATAAAAAAACGCTCGTTATTATGGTGTAATTTTTTTAAAAAGTTACGTATAAAAAGTTATTGACGTTTAAAAAAGACGGGGGAAGTTACATGTGCATTACCTAATTTCTAGTGGGTTTAAAAGACTATATTGCCCCTAGATATTTCAAATCAGGCCAAATTAATGAAAATATTTTACAATTTGGTCACTATTGATCTCAACCATTAGATCAAAAGATCTAATGGCTGAGATTCTTTCTTACCATTCTCTCACTTTAGACCTTTTTTACAGGATCCTCTATCTGTGGTGATATTCATTTATTGTTGCTGACAGATTTGGATAAATGAAAAAAATAACCGGAAACCATAAAAATGAATACATGTATCGGTACTAATGAAGCTCGGTATGATATGGTAGCGGTACAATATTAGTTTATCAAAAGAAAAAAAAACAATAAAAATAAATATCGATATATATTGAACTGGTTTTGTTCGTTCGGTTTTGGTTCGGACATTACGATAGTGGCATACTGATGTAGAATTTTTTTTTAATTTACAAATGCAACTTATTACTAAAAAATCAAATTAATTGAAAAAATATAATGCTACTAATAAAAAAAACAAATATTTAACAATTATCAATTACTATTTATTATTTATTAAAGAAAATCAAATTAATAATATTTAATATACCACTAAAAAAACAATTATCTAAAAAATAGAAAACACTATTCATCACAACTTTCAAACCATATATATAATATATAAATATAATAATAATAATATAAATATAATATAAAATATAATATAATATAATATAATTGATAATATTATAATTTATTATTATTTTCCTTAAAGGATCAATTTTACCTAATGAAACTTAATCTTCAACCAAGCAATTAATCATGAGTTGGTAAACCATGACTTTAGAGGTAACAATGCATGTAGCAGATTTGATTGCTTAACAGACCGAAAGAACTACCTTAAATTGAATGGATAAAGGAGTACGATTATGTGCATTTTAAAAGGCCGGGTCTATTCGCACACGCCCATAGTCTATTTAAACACTCCAAAGCGCCCCGCTATGGCCAAAGCGGGGCGCTTTGGTGTAAAGTCAACAGACAAGGTCTGAAGCGGTCAGACCTTGTCTGTTGCTTTACATCAAAGCGCCCCGCTTTGGCCATAGCGGGGCGCTTTGGTTTTTTTTTTTTTTTTTTTTTTTTTTGGGGTATTTTTGACTTGTGACTGGTCTACGTTTAAGTTCAAATTTTACATTTTGGGGGTATTATTAGGTTTTTTTTTTTTTTTTTTACAAATATTTGAAAGGAAGGGGACTTAAATTAAAATTTTGGAAAGGAAGGGGACTTAAATTAAAATTTTTGAAAGAACCCATCAAGGAAGAAGGAAGCATCAGGAGAGTCAATGGTCTTTAAAGTTGGTTGTAGAAGGGGCTAAATGTAAAGTATTTGAAAGGAAGGGGACTTAAATTAAAATTTTTATGGAAATAATGGTCAATGTCAGAGGGGTTAGACAAGTCCACACTCCACAGCTAAGTCTGAAACCCCCGTGCGTTACCCTATTTACTGTCCTTTCCCTATATTATATTATTTTGTTGTTTGTGTAATAATAAAGAAAATGGTAGCACTTTTCAGACGTGAAGATAATTATTTATCAAAAGGTGGGGTCTATTCGCACACGCCCATAGTCTATTTAAACACTCCAAAGCGCCCCGCTATGGCCAAAGCGGGGCGCTTTGGTGTAAAGTCAACAGACAAGGTCTGACAGGTTCAGTCCTTGTCTGTTAACTTTACACCAAAGCGCCCCGCTTTGGCCATAGCTGGGCGCTTTGGGTTTTTTTTTTTTTTACATCAAAGCGCCCCGCTTTGGCCTAAGCTCGGCGCTTTGGTTTTTTTTTTTTTTTTTTTTTATTTTTTTTTTTACATTTTGGGCGTATTATAGTCTTTCACTTTTTACTTTTTTTTTTCATTAAGGTTAGAGGATGTTTGTGATTACTTATTTAACTTAATAATTAAAGTTGGAGTGTCTATCCAAATGTCTATTCACTCATCTCTATTTTTCAAACTAATAATTATTACTTTTGGAAGTGTGTTGGAGTGTCTATCCAAGTGTCTATCCTGTTTGTGAATAGTTTGAATAATAAGCTTCCTAGCTAGCTAGAATAATAGCTAGAAAAATTAATATGTTTGAAATATAACTGCTAGCTATATTTGACTAATATAGTAAAGATGATAGCTAGATAGTAGAGGTGAGGGTCCATGAATGACACTACAAGAAATTTTGTCTGACAAGTCGACTTTATAGATGACTGTTATATGATTTTTTTGGATTTGAAAGTGTTCTAGAAAGCATGGGAGGATGACTGTTATATGATTTTTTTGGATTTGAAAGTGTTCTAGAAAGACGGACACATAAAACTTAAAGGTGAAGTCTCATCTCAATATTTAATTTGTTGAGGCATCTCACTGTCGCGTACAACCCTTTCCAACTCTTTGAGTAGTCCCATCGTTGCTATAGTACACTTACAAAAGTTGTGTGACATTTAAGTAACTTTGGTCAAAATAAATAAACACTTGAGTACACTTACAAAAATAGTTCAAAATATAAAAAATAAAAAAAAAATCTTCAAACGGTGATGGAGAGAAGTGAATGGTCAAATCAAAAAAAGAAAATGTTTAAAGATTAGAAAGCTTTGTATAGTCCCAATAACACACACCGCGTGGATCGAGGTCTGCTGTAACTTTTTGACCTTTCAAACGGTCATTTTTTAAATGTCTAATGAGTGTAGGACTGTAGGTAATGAATGATAATGAGTGCCTAAAAAATATACAAGATCCTTCCAAATCTTGAAAGTATCTATTATAGGTAAGTGTATTTTATCCCTCCATAATTGTTTTACAGCGACGTAATTGTATATGACTTTTGTATCTTTTGAGATTTGCAGTTACTTGTTGACACCTATTTTTATTTTTATTTTGATTTTTATACAAGTGTTACTGTTTAATACACCGGTTCTGAAATGGACACGACCCAATCAGATTCAATACGCACTTGTACGACCCAAAATGACGATATACATCATAATACTACATTAATGAAAAAATACGTCATGTACATGTACGGTAGGCGGCTGATACACATAACACTACTCATAGGAGTACTTGTGCTTTCAAACCAAAATGATACGATATAATGGAATACGACATCACACGTAACCGATTTGATCCGGAACTTGCAGTATAGTCCATATATATTAAAAAATGATGTATAATGGAAAAAACGTAAAATTTAGACTATTATCGACGCGTTTGTGAATTAAAAACAATTTTAAAAAATTTAAAAAAGGCCCTAAGCGCTGCGCTTTGACCTAAGAGGGGCGTTTTGCCCAAAAAAAAAAAAAAAAAAAAAAAAAAAAAAAAAAAACCAAAGCGCCGCTCTATGGCCAAAGCGCGGCGCTTTGATGTAAAGTCAACCGACAAAGCCTGACAGGCTCAGTTCTTGTCGGTTGACTTTACACCAAAGCGCCCCGCTTTGGCCATAGCGCGGCGCTTTGGGGTGTGAAAATAATTTTCTCCGTGTGTAAATAGCATGACCCTTTTAAAATTTATTAGATGGGGTAGACTCTTAATATTTTTCCTCTAATTTTTTTTTTTTTTTTTACTTTACTAGATATAAAAACCGTTGCCGTGTTGCGGCGAACTTCTTTTGTTATTTAGTATGTGTTTATATGTGTTTGAAATCACTACGAGCGCGTTGCACACGGAATCGCTGACAAAAATAAAAAAAAAATGTTGAAAAAAACACTAAAAAATAACCGAAAGAAAATCAACTAAAAAAGTTGTATGGTAATGATGTTGTTCGGTAGAAGCCCGTAGTCAGAGATGAGCAAATAGTAATAGGTACCGGTACGAATTTCCTGAACTGAAAGATCCTAAGTACCAATTCGGTACTGACGTTTGGCGTTCCTAGTACTGGTTCCCTACCGGTTTTTACCTTCATATACCGATACCGTAACCGGTATTTTCGGTACCAATACCGATTCGGTATCAGTTGGCACCGAGCTCATCCGTACCCCTGAAACTAAAAAAAGTTGTACGATACCGTTGGTGTTCGTACGGTACCCCTGATCAGGGATGAGCAAATGGTACTGGGTAGCATTACCAAATTTCTCGAACTAAAAGATTATCAAACTCAATCCGGTACCGACTTTTGGCGTTTTATGTACCAGGCTGGTGCTGATTTTTACCTTCATGTACCGATAATAAACCGGTATTTTTGATACAAGTTCTGGTTAACACTAAGCTTATCAGACTTAAAAAAGTAAAGGAAATAACAATTATTATAATATTAAGATAATAAAACTAAAAAAACTTGTATATAGTATTTTATTATATGTGTAGTATACTGTTCATTTGATTCAAATTTTAATATATAATATAATATAATATAATATAATATAATAGGAGTATTAGAAACACGAGTATTATAATTGTACAAGACAAATAAGTGAATATGGTATTAAAATATAATGATATATCTATCACATCTCCAAACTATAAATTAGCAACATTTTGATGTTTTATGTAGTTGTAATACATGTATTGAGGGTTTTTCAAAAAAAAAATTACATTTTTCACTTTTAATCCAAGGGGTTTTTTATTTTTGCAATTAAAGCTTTTCAATCTTTTAATTTAACCCTTACACTTTTTATTTTCAACTTTGCTCCCTCCATACTTTTCATCTTTCGTAAATTTTTCGTTTTACGTTTCGTTCAAAATTTTTCGAGTTAACACACAGCAACGTGCGTGTGGGGTTCAACATTTTTTCGTCTTTTTTTTCTATTGAGTTCAATCAGATATGTCAAAACTCATGTTTTCATATGGTTAATGAATCACATAATGTTTGGACTAATCCATTCGATGTTTGCGAAAAAATGAGGCCTTTTAAAAAATACAGATATCTATCTATATTTATAATAAAATAAACCATGTTAGGGACACATGGCGTTCTATGAGGCAATCTTAATTATTTTTCTAAATATTTATTATGGAAAGTCAATTATTGATAATATTAAATTTAAAATTTATTGAAGAGATTTTAATGATAAATTATTATAATTATATATTAATTATTAAAAGCTAAAAAATATATTAGCGTTTTAAATATTTATAAAGATAAAGATTTTATTTAATTGGTTGTTTTAATTGTTTTTATATTTTGATGTTAAGAACAAGGATAACTGATAATCACATATTAAAATAAAAATATTTATTTTAATCAACTGTTCCGTTAAAAGTATTTATTCATTACATGTAGAACATATATATTTTTTATACATGGTATATTTAGAATCCTATTTCTAATAAAGGATCCCATTATCCCGTTTTACACTCCAATATTCAGCTTATCTCTTGTATATTTAATATTTTTTACTAAAATATTTCTTTTTTTTTTCTGCTGATTATCCAACATCAGGTAATACGTAAGTTTCTAACCTAATAACAAATAAAAAAAAGTAAAATGTTATAAACCATGTAATACACAACTCTCTAACCTAATAAAAAATAAAGTGAGATGTTACAATAAGGGCGTGTTTGGGTAAGCTTTTAGAAACAACTTATTGGTTTTTTCCCCTCACATACACCCTCTTTGCCAAACATCATTTTAGAGCTTATGACTTTTCAAAAAGCTAATAAGTCAATAAGTTGTTTCAAAAAGCTTACCCAAACATGCCCTAAGTAAATAGTACCTCAAAGTTCTTTTACTAGAAAACACATCTTGATGACTAAATGTTCTAACGGATTACATTATTCATGTAAGACATGCGTTTATTCAAATCGTGCAATACACAAGTATTTAATAGATATAACTATTTTATTACTTAGTATATAAAATTATATTTATTCAACACGTGTAATACACTGGATTCTAACATAGTATCATTATATTTTAATAACATATTCACTTATTTTTCTTATACAATTATTATACCCGTGTTTATAATAAAGTAAAAAATAAAATAAAAAAATAGAGGAAAAAAACTAAGAGTCTACCCCATCTAATAAATTTTAAAGTGCACATAATTGTACTCCTTTATCCATTCAATTTAAGGTAATGATATATCTATGACTGTAACTAACAGGATACACCCTACTACTAGCTCGGTTTAACTTGTTATATATAATTCTGCATTATAAATTCGTTTATTACACGAGTCGAATAAAGACAATATTGAATAGTTAGTAATGAAATTTTAAGAATTATGAAACGAAACTTTGAGATGAATAAGATAACATTTATGTAGAATTAACCTTTTTAAAGGAATATTGGATTTTAATAATCTCAATTATTCGCCGTTGGCCGCTAACAATCCCAACTTTAAAAATTGCCACTAGCAGTCCTAACTTTTAACATATTGGCCTCCAATAGACCCTGACTGACAGAACCCTAACGCCGTTAGTCTCCAGTCGCCGGAAAAGCGTTTTTTGGCCGGAAAACTCAATATTTTCGTCTCAAACATCTTTGTAACCTTATTATGGACATTTGGGGACCTTTTTATAGTAAAATCCTCAATTATTAAAGTTACCTGAAAACTCATTTTCACCGAAAAACTCAACTTTTTGGTCGAAAAACTCAACATTTTTGTCTCAAACCTCTTTGTAACCTTTGATCGGACCTTTAGAATCTTTTTCTGGACAAAAACGGTTTTCCGGCGACCGAAGACTAACGGCGTTAGGGTTCTGTTAGTCAGGGTCCATTGGTGGCCAATATGTCAATAGTTGGGACTGTCAGTGGTTATTTTTGAAGTTGGGACTGTTGGCGGCCAACGGCGAATAGTTGGGATTATTAAAATCCAATATTCATTTTTAAATTTTTTTTGAACGGCCAACGAATGCTCCAAACGGGCTACTGGCGAAATTCACCACATCGGGATACACTCGCATCTGAACCGGGGAAAACCCTCACCTAGGGCCGAAGCCCGTGAACACTTGCCCAAAGGCACGACAGTGCGGTGAGGTAAAACCCGATTAGTTCAAGGATCGAACTAGCGATCTCCACATATTCGCCTAGTCTCCCATCATCACCAGGTGGTGCAGAAAATAATGAGGGCGGGAATCGAACTTGTGTCCCTTAGAACACCAAGACTCTCACTTACCACTCTACCACCACCTTATTGACATTCCGTTTTTAAATTAAGAAAGAGAATACGAAATGATGCAATTTAGAAGACGAGCTTTTGTTTATTAGCAATAAATTTTAGTTATATCTCAATAATATTAACTTTCTTTCACAACTTTGTATGGTTGGAGTAATTTCGTATTGTTTGAATTATTTTGCATGGTTTCTATTCCAGTCTTGGTCACGTAGTGTTGTTATTAGGTTATTAGCCTCACATGCTCATCTCTACTTGACTCGTGACCAAAATAATACTTGCTCTCAATCTCTATCTCACTAATAGACTTAGGTAAGAAACACTACAATTAATAATTTCTCAATTGCGAGCTAGTTTTAGCTCAATTAATGTCTTTCGATGATCAAGTTTTTATGCTAAGCCTTAGGTTGATTCAACTCTTCAATCAAGCAAGCTCGTGTCTAGCTTTACCTTATATAAGCTGTTCACGGGCTCAATCCAAGCCAAACAGTATCCCATAGTTTGTGCAACGAGTCGAGCTCGATTTTGAAACAATAAATGTAACGATACTTGAGTATCCGTTTTTTGGCTTGCATGCCATTAGCAAAACATTCCTTATACAGTTATACCCCACATGTAACGATATATATAACGTCTAATCTACGCGAATTTAATCCGTGACAGTTAGTTCAAAATTATTTTATATAATCATACGTTTATGACACAATCCCAAAAACCAGCACTTCCTCATTCTTCTCTAAAAGTAATTAGTCACATCGAAGTTCCTATGTTGTTGTTGTTATTATTGAAATGTAAGCTCCTACTTTATAATTGGCACGAAAATTAAAGGAAATGAATGTTTTACTTTTTATTATTTCTTTCACGTAGCTTTAGTAATAATGGTGGAGTGGTTGGGTAAAAAATTGGTATTCCTTGTGACCCATGTTCAATTATCACTTACCTCATTATTTTTTGCGGCATCTAGGTGAAGAGAGAATAAGAGTGGCGCCGGTTCGACTTGGATGTGAGGCGCTGTTTAACCGATTATTTCATTGTTGTGCCTTCGGACAGGTGGAGGTCGGGTTTTTGCGCATCTGGGGAGTGCCACGGTCGAGTAGTCGACTTTGGCCACAGTGTCCAGTGTCACTTTGGTTAGCACGTCGTTCCTTGCCGTTAAAAAAATATATATAAATAATTAAAGAAATGGCCAGCAAGACAAAATAATTGTGAAGCTTCCCTTCCAGGGTATTTGGAATTAATTTTTGTATACGTTTTATTATTTTATAAATCGTCTATTAGACATATTGAATAAAAAAATACTAAATAGTTAATATTATATTTTAAGATAAAATATTTATATAATCTTATGAAAGGTCGGTGGAATTATTTATCATTTTCCTTAACCACGTGTCACTGTCATGGGTTCTTCAGGCTTTCATTTTTCACCTTTACCAAATCTATCGAATGACTCTGTTCTTCATGAATCCTAAATCGATCTTCTAACATCGACTGCATAATCATCTACAACAACTCCGTTCTAACCCATCTTCTCCTTCGCAAGCCCTAAGTTCTCATTCTCCTCTCTGACCACCAGATCTCTATTGTTGCTAAAACCATCTACAACTCGATGGGTGATTCTATGTTAGGCAGTCAGGTCTGCCGAGGCTCGATTTTGCCTTCATACAATGGCCAGGTATTTATTTTTTATGTATTAGATTTTGATTTCTCTCGAAAGATGTATTAATCATGATCTACGATTATTTTTAAGGTTCAGTCGATTAATTTGTTCATGTTGAAACACTATTGGTTATCTCTATCTGTGCGATTGTCTATTTGATGGCGAGTGAATCCAGTGTTAGCTTCTTATTTGATTTTGAGATCATTCGATTAAACATGTGTATGTGTACCAACTGCTTTAGCTTATCAAATCGTTGGGGTTTTAGTTCTAAACATGTTTGAATTTAAATGGAGGGTTTTAGGCCAACCTACAGGTTGTTAGTGACTGCAGTCCTTAACCAAATATCACCATCACCAATCACTTCTTCTCTAATCTTCTAGAGAGAGAAAAACATACTTTTAGACAGAGTGAGACATATACAATAAGAAGAAAGATTTTCCTGAATCAATTTGAAAGACTTTTGTGGCGTTTTCAACATGCTTTTCGGAGGTTTCTTTAATTAGTAAAAAAAAAAATAGAAACAATGAAAAATCACATGATAATTGATGGAATCATGGATTGAATCACTCAAAGTTTTCTGGTAATTTTCCTTAAACACGTATCACTGTCATGGGTTCTTCACGTTTTCGTTTTTCACTTGTACCAAATCGATCAAACGACTCCATTTTTTATGAACCCTAAATCGATCTTCTGAAATCGATTGCATAACCACCTACAACAACTCCGTTCTAACCCAACTCCTCCTTCGCAAGCCCTAAAGTTCTCCTTCTCTCTGAACACTGGATCTCTATTGTTGCGTAAACCATCTACATTTTGACGGGTGATTCTATGTTAGTCAGCCGGGTCTACCGAGGTTCTATTTTGCCTTCATACAATGGTCAGGTAATTGTTTTTATGTATTAGCATTTTAATTTCTCTTGAAAGATGTATTGATCATGATCAACGATTATTTTTAGGGTTCAGCCGATTGATTCGTTCACATTGAAACACGGCAAGAATTCGGCAAAAATGTTGTTGATGGATCATATGGGGTCATATGTTTCGGCCTCCAGAATCCAATTCTATTCCAATCAGTACCAACGCAATAACCACTTGATGAGATTGTTCATATCAAGAAAGATTGGGAAAAACAAGATCCTAAATAGGAATCCATGAATGATTCCAAAGAAGTCTTGATGGAATTAGGAAACCAACAAGATTCCAGTCAATTTTCCGATGCAGAAAAACAAGATTTAGAGAACAAGATGACCAGGTTATCATCTATGTTGAAAGAAGCAAGTTTTCTGTTTTATATGAACACTTGCACATGTTTTGTCACGGCCCCTGTCCCGGTTTTACCCGGTTCAGAAGCCGCGGGACAGAAAACCCATGGTATTGGTGTTTAATTTGGTAGCGGACATTTTTGACAGGATCGATTAAACTGAAAACACCCATTTATTTTATTATAAGTTTCGGGACAAACCCCGTATTTTACAATAAAGGAATTTCACTGGAAAATCCCCTGATTTCAAAAACATGTTTATTTATTTACTGAGCCACTTCATTCAAGCTGGAGTGCTACGCGGCACTTTTCCTTGTTCACAGTAAATCACCTGAAACATGTTTAAAAAGATTTTATGTAACACCTCGTAAATTCATGTCCAATATAATGAAGACACGTGTCATAAGCTTTAAACGTGTAAAGGATTGAATATGAGGGACTAAAGTTGACAAACAAAGAAAGTATATGTGTAAAAGGATTCAAGGTGTCAACATTTGATAATTATATCCTTCAATAACCCTACATGATGTTTATAACCTTAAACGAATGAATTATGAAGCGTATGAAGCCATTTGTGGAAGAAAGTGAAAGATTACAAAACGCAAGGGTTAAAAGTGTCAACATGTTTAATTTATACCTCTGAGTGACCTTTTAGCAAACCCAAAGCTTTGTAACAATTAATTATGCTCACTAGAATAAGTGATAAAAATTTCACAAGGTTTCGATTTCGTATGAGAAAGTTATGCTAACATTCGTAAGTGAGGGGTTAAAAGCGTCAACGTTGAAATTCAGGACTTATTCGGTGATCGTATAACTAACCGGGGACTTAACAAAGTTTGTTTATGTCTTGGGGTCCTTAAAAGTCAAGTTGGAGGGTTAAAAGTGCAATAAATAAAGTTAAAACAACTATTAGAAGGACCAGGGACCTAAAATGCAAATTCTGAAACTTGTTTAACCTGATCTGGGAGCCATACCGGCCGCGTAGACCTTGTCTGGGTCTTACGTGGGCCACCCAAAACTGCCAGCGACAGAAAAAGCTTGGCAAGTGCCAGTTCATTTTTTTGAACCGACTTATTTGCATGGTTTTTGGATCCAGGAGCGTGGCCAACAGTTTTGCATGCTTAGGGACACTTGTTATGCATCAGGGATCATGCATAGACTTGTTTGTCATGATCCTATGTGATTAAAACTTCTATATAAGAACTTCTAAGTTGCAACACTTGGACTTGCATTTCAAAAACCATTCCAACTTATTTTCTGGAGTCTCCTGGAGCTCAAGAGCATTCGCTAAGGGTCATTAGTCGTGAATAGGACCTTTGTAAGCTTCATTGACCTTTCTTAATTCAGTTTTATTAGTTTAATGGCCTAAAGTCAAACCCGTCGTAATTGAGGTTTGACTTAGTGATTAATCACTAATGGTCCAGTCAATTCTCGAATTAAAAGTAGCTTTGAGTTGGTAATTATGTGGGTAATAAACCCTTAAAAGGGCACCCTCTGATTCCCACTCTAACTAGGTCAATTGTCGGGTCAAAGTTAATTATAAAAAGTAAACAGAAAGCAAATTTTCGCATAAACACATAATTAACAGTGTAGAAGCCATGGAACCGGTTTTATCACTCATATAAATTGGTAATCAATGTAAGAACATGTCTAAACATGTTCAACCCGACAATTTTCAGTTTAAGCTCGGTTCGAAACTGAAAGTCGCAAAAGTAGACTTTTGCTTTGAATTTCAGTTCTGACCCAATGTAGCATATTTTAGAAATGCCTTAGAGCTCTATTAGGACCAGGTTATAGGTTAGTGTAACCCTCTGAGGTTATACAACTTGGTTCATTAGTTATTCGATTCATGTACATGTTTCCGTTATATGCCTAAATGTTGACCATAATGCCCTTTTAACCTTAAAACGAGATTTTTGAAAATGTGAGAGGACAAAAAGCTTTGTTACTGATTTATAAACTTGTCCTAAAAATTTGACATCAGTTTGAGGTCTAGATTAAGAGTTATGCTCAATATCGTAATTAAGAAGCTTTTTATTAATTAAACGGCGTAATTAGCATAAAGCCTACCTAAACCCAAATTTTGACACCAAACTCTTTACCCAATGATGTAATATAATATTTTGGGATTTTTGAAGATTTTTATTTATTTTTAAGCTGAGAATATCATAGGGTTCTTGCTTTAATTCGGTAATTGTCGGTTATGCCCTTTTCTTGAATAAAATGAGTTTTACATAACATATCGATACCAAAATTTTTGCTACTGATTTTATATGATAAATAAAATATTTTGAACTTTATAAACTGATCAGAAACTTAGATTTCCTATTTAAAACCGAAAATCGCTTAAAACCGACTTTTACACGTTTTAAGCACATAGTATGAGTTAAAACTATTTTTGGCATATGAAACTTAATACCTACTAATGTTTTAAGTAAAATTTTATAATTAAACAGTAAGCTAAAATTTTAAACTCAGATTTCCAGATTTGACCTTTAAAGCTTATGTGAAATTACCAAAATGCCCCTACATGCATAGTTTGGTTATAAAAGGTAAATTTCACACATATGCAATACCCTACTGTTATGACTTATAAAAATAATTATTTTTACTGATTATATCAGACCTGAAACTAAGATTAATATTTAATCTCTTTTATAACCCTTAAAATGACCAAAATAACCCTACGGGGCATAATTTGAGTTTAAATCCATGTTGGGCATGATGGAAGGTATCGTACTGGTATCACAACATATTTAAGGCATATTAACTTAGGAAACCTGTTCATGACTCATTTGGTTACCCGTTACGCATTATTCGCGTTCGGTGCGGTTTATGTAACTGGTTTGCATAAATTAGCCGAAACGGGTCAAACCTTATCATTTTTATCTCAAAATCCAGAAGGTGTTTAATTTACCCATATTATACAAGTATACAAACTTGTTGGGTCTAAACCACATTCTAATCCGGTCTTTGCTTAATCGTGCGTTTTGAACCGTATATCTTCCTTTAAAACTAACCAGTTTAAGTTTAGGCTTAATTAAGACTCGTTAGGAATCTAATAGGTTATTAAAACCTTCATTCAAGATTAGGAGACCAGTAAAAGATACTTGCACTCGCTGATTGTGATATATACGTGCTCAGGTAAATACTTTTAACTTATTTTCCCTTATACGGGCTTGGGGTACGGTATATAAAATACCGCTTGGCCGGGCATTGAATTTTTAATCATATAAAGGTTAATTTATTGAGATGACCCATTTAAACTGTTATGTTTGCTTAAAGCCTTTGGGGGGTTAATGACCATGTCCCGGATATCCTTGGCATCATTCATTGAAATGGCCACGACCTAAGCACGGGGTGTAGGCATACACCTGCTAGTGAATATATATAAAAAGGTATAACCGACGGTTTGAGAATAAATCGCCGTGGGATTATATCATGTGGTGTGTCTATTAATCTTTAACCCGGTATTCAGCCCGGGCTACTGAACGTATAACGAACATGTAATTCTTTTACAAGTTTATATATAAATAATTATCCCAAGTTATAAAAGATATTTTGTGCCTTGTGCATTCAAATCAATTTTATTAAACATTTTCAAAATGAGTCGGTTAATTGTATTTACCAGTGTAAATTGACATATTTTCCAAAAAGGCTAAGTGCAGGTACTAAACGGAATAGGCTGGCTACTCCTAGCATCAATAAAGAGTCTTGCAAGCTTAGATGTTATAAATCTGTTGAACAATGATCTTTTGTTAACTTTGATCCGCCTGTGGATCCTTATAACCGTTATTGTAATACACTTGATATTACTTTTAATTCGGTTTGTGATGATTTATCTTTCGACTTCCGCTGTGTATTAAATTGTGATAATTTTGTCTATGATGATATCAACTACGTCACGATACTCCCCACCGGGCCCACCTGTAATATGTGGAAATATCGGGGTGTGACAGGTTGGTATGAGAGCCAACGTTGAGTGAATTAAACACTAGCCTTTTGTGTTTAACCTCAATGACACAGTTTGCACATTCCTCGACTTTCGAGTCTAGACAAAGAACTTAGGACTAATTCTGACTTATTTTGTTTTGTCCTTTATTGTTTCTTTTGTTATTCCTGTTGTTTGTTTTGACAGGGCCTACAAGAATGCCGCCAAGAATGCGAGGAAGAGGTAGAGGCAAGGGGCCACTCATCGCCCCCAACGATCACGAGGCCGGACCTTCACACCGGCGAACTCCATCAGACTCTTTAAGCAAAAGTCCTCAAGAAGACTGGAGGAGCCATTTAGAAACCGCGAGGCGTTCAGTCTCACTGAGCTCCTCACCTTCTTACCTCAACTCTTTCGGGCCTCAATCGGAGAACGAGCCCCACGACTCACATCACTCTTTTATACCCCTTCAACGACCCAACACCCTACTTTCAAAGCCGGTTCAACCCGACAAACCAAATTGATGAACCAATGGGTTATAACCCGTTGGGACCGGAGGACCATTTCTCCATGGACATGGAAGAGGATCCGGAACCTGCCCAACCGCCAACCGGAACACCTACTCACCCCATCGAGATTTTGGATGGGTCACCCTTTCTTGGATCACCTTATAGTGGTCCCGACAGCTACGAGGCAAGGTTTAACCAATACGACTGGGTGTTTACTCCCAGTTACCACTCATCACAGCAGTAGCAGGATCCCTCGGATGATTCGCGTTTTGTAGCGGTTACTCCACCGCCGCCACCACCAGTGCAGCAACCGCCTCCGGAGCCACCGAGGCGTAGGAGATCAACTGCACGGATGTCCGTGCGAGGGGGAGTCCGTATCAGCACCCCTCAGCATTCAAGTGGTAGTCATTACCCGCCACTATATGAAGACCCACAGATGGGTGGGCCTTCGAACCCTGTTTCTGAGGTGGAGTCTGCGCCAGTCACACCGCCACCGGTGGGTTATGATAACCCAATTCCCAGATACGCCAGTGCAGCGGCGTACAACCCCTTTGAGCAGCCTGCCTACCCGGGGTATAACTACTACAATGCCCCTAATGTTGACCCATACCTTGTAGCAGCCAACTACAATGCCCTTCATCCTGAAGGACCTTACGCATCCTCCTACCAAACTGGGTACCCACCTTATGGTATCAACACCCACCACCTCCTCAACCTTTGCCGCCGCAGTAGCCCCCGCAGCCGCCACTGTTATCGCCACCGCAGCAGCATGAGATTCTTCAAAGGTTGAGTCAGGTGGAGCAGGAGGTTCGGGAAGAGCGTAGGCACAACCGAGGATTTCTCAAGGGTCTGACGAGCTTAATTAAGGGGAAGAGCAAAAAGGATCATTAAATCCTTTATTTGTTTATTTGTATTTCTTTAATTTCAATCAAGTCCCTGCGTGGACATCTGTTTCTGTAACCAGTCCCTGCGAGGACTTGTAGTTTCTGTTTAGCCCCTGCGTGGGCATGTCATTTCTATTTAGCCTCTGTGTGGGCAATTTATTTCAGTTAAAGTCCCGTTTAGGGCAATCTGTACTCTTTGAAATTTTAGTGGTATGTTATCATTTAAATTTTATTTTGTCATTAAATGCAAAAATGTAATATGTATGAAATAAATAAATAAATCCAAAATATGTCATTCCTTTTATAAGATCTGCTTTTAAACATTAAATAAGAATCTTAAAGGGTATAACCTAGCCTGCATGTCATTATAAAACCTGGCCATGATGGTAAAACATGTTTAAAAGGATTCAATTCCTTGTTAACATCTGAAAATATGTTAACATTCCTGGCTAATGTGATTCGTAAAATCACACGTGTCATCCTTATATTGGATTATTCCAATTCCTTCTTTATTAATTTAAACATCCAATTATGAT